>WMED01001327.1:3645-28126 GCA_019650415.1 Pipa parva
GGGGACCAATATTCATAAATGAGTTAGTCATACCTAACAGGATTCATGGGCTGGAGCCAATAAGAGATAATTTAATAAACCTCCAGCTTATACTACCCCCATATTGGTGGTTGAGGGGTTTAATTTAAGTCCCCCATACCCCTAAGTATTGAGGTAAGAATCTGTGGGGGTTCTGAATCATTAGCAAGGTGTGAAATTTCCTCTAGTGGTATATTATATAGGTCAGCACTATGCATTTACTGTATCACTCTGCTGCAAGGCATAAAGAAATTGACACATTTTTATTATTCTGCCACTTTGTAACAGTAATAAATAGAGAGAAAGTGGATTTGCAGTCATCCATAGAATTAATTTATAGGTAAAGAGATGATTGATGAGTTTTCAGACAACACAACAACACCAATAAGGGGTTCTTAGGTAGGGGGAAATTACTTTTTACTTTAGGAATCCCAGATGAAGAAAGGTGAAAGAGTTTGCTCCCTCATGATTGGCCTGCCTGGCAATCACTTCTAAAATAGTATGTATTCAAATATCATCTTGAATTGAAAAAGTAGGAAGCAGAACTGAATGCTCCTATTAGAATCAGAATCACTTTATTTTTGTTAATTATGTAAGACATACTAGGAATTTTTCTTGGTGAAAACGCATATCTACATATCTACAACAACCAGCATCACACATTACCCCTCCCCTCCAGTTATTGTTACATTCACAACATTCCCATCATCTACATGCATTTAACGTAAATATTACAGTTCAATTACATTGCGCACGTGCAATTATCATTAAAGTGCAGAGCAATTTGCAATATGCCATTATGCATAGAAATACATGCTATCTCACAATGTGCAATTTCCAATTAAAGTACTGTGCACTTAAAAAAGAACAATGCAATACAGTTCAGTGCTTACCTGTGCAATTCCAAGTGCATAACCATAGAAAAGTGCATACTGAATCTCAACTGACAGAAGCTTTGTGGGGGTACAACAGGCCCAACCTGTATATATACTGTATTATAGCCTTATCCTTATTATCACACCCCCTACAGGTTACCTCAAATAACCCTGAATACATCTCCTGCTTGCTGGAGCTACTACAAAGAAACTGAGACAATGTTACATGAATGGTTTAGAATGGAAGAGAATAAATTCATTACATGAGTTAATCTCCCAGTTTATTTTATGAATGGGATTACTTTAGGATCCAAATCATTCTTTTCTTTATTAGCAACAGGCTGAGAATATCTTCAAACTATACAGAAAACCTGGGTAACTTGTTTATGTATTGTATATCAGCTGGGACAGTCCCTGCAAGCCATTAAATAACACTAAACTTTTGTCTTAAAGATTAAACAATAGCTAAATATGATTTCATTGTATAGAAGAATGTATGTCATTGCCACTACAATACAGCTCTAATTATCTGTTCAAATCTCAGTTTAGTTAGATTTCTGAAGTGTGCACATAGCTGTTTCCTTGGTAATCCTATATAATTTTCAAATAAAGAGGCAATATCCCCTTTGAAGTAATATAAAAATACTGGAATATTCTGAATTATTCATATTTGTAACTAACATCGTATTTAACTATTGCATACATTTTACAAAATATCTTTAATAGGGCATTAATGACACATTTCCATTTCACAGTTTATTATAAACTGTGCTGACTGGAATGTTCAGTGCACCTGCAGTTTACGGAAGCTTAGGCAGGATACAGAATCCAAACAGATGTGAATAGATGAAACCTGCATGCTCAAAAGGGCCTTACTAACTGGTGTAAAATGGAATTTTTCTAAGAAAGGTTTCAATAGAAATGTTTGAATGAATTAACAATTGAAACATTTTGCATCATAGCTAGGGGCTTACAGCTATAAAAACAATCTTCAGTGCATTTATTGCTGGGCTAGGTCTGAATATGTTGCACTGAGACATGCACTCATGTACTCTGTTTATTACTATTAAAGGACCAGTAATACCAAAAAATAGAAAATCCTATTTGGATTGTCATGACTGTGTTATGAAATACAGCACTTGTTATAAATGTTGAAGTTGAATTTATGAATGTTATTGTTTTCTTTCTGTTTTTGTATTTACAGATAATTGTCATGTTTTATGTATTTGTTAAACACACCACAGCCAGTCCAATTGTTTTTATGGAGTTTTAGGTAATACATATACAAGAAGTGTCACAGATGTAAATAGCTAAATATCCTGATGTCCCCATCCCATTTCCAAAGCTTTGTTGCAATTATAGCAATGATGACTCCTTATTGTGGCACATGCCCCTCAACTTCCTGCACCGGATGTGTAAAATGGAAGCATAGACTGTGTGATTAATCCTCTCCTCGCTAAGCATGGGGTATGGAGCGTTTAAAGGTATGACAAACACACAGACATATTGGTTCAGTGATACTGCTCTCTTAGGGGATATTTATAAAGAATGCAGTTTTGACCTTTTTGCTTCCCAGTGTATGAAAGCTATTCAATTATACTTTTTTAAATTTGCTGGACTTTTTTTATTCCCATGATTTATACAGGAGCAAAAAGAAATCTTCAATATCGGTAAAGAGAGATATCGATAAGAAATAATTTGTTCAAATTGAGTCACTTTGCAGTGTATTCCTTTGATTTTGACCTTTCAATGCAGATTGATATACAGTATATATCCTTTTAATGGGTTTTCAGCAGCCTAAAGCAAACTTTTGAGTGAAAAAATTCAACTTAACAGCTTATAAATAGGAGAAAACTGCATTATTGATATATTACCAATTCTTCATTAGCGTTAAAAAGTCCAAAAACTATATATAAACTTATATAAATACGGTACATAACTACATACCATTAGCATCCCCCTTAGAATAGTTTTATTTGCATGTAACTATGTAACTTCTTTTTGGAGCAATGGTATTATTAGATTGATTGTGTATTTAACATCCTTCTTAGATTTTAGCTACCTGTTTTGTTCAATGAACTTCTGGTTTCTACTTACATTGTCAGTTCTTAGGCATAACAACTTCCTCAGTATACTGTCAACTCTTGTGCATTTCTTTCTTCTAGTGATTGTCAGCTTTTGGGCTTGCAGCTGTCTTTTTAGCTCTTGTCCTAACTGATGGCTTTTTGTTTTAGAGTCTTAGTACTTATGCAACTTCTCCTTAGAAGAGGTTTTGTGCATGTAACTTCCTCCTTACATTACCAGCTCTCAACTAAATGGACTAACTCTGCTTTGTATACGACTTGTCAGACACTTTGCTTATCACATGATTTAGCGTTTTGCATGTATTTTCAATGAGTACAATCTCTTTTCAATGTCTTGTTAGATTATTTTATAGGTTGTTCCCACTGATGTTCACCTCACTTTTCTGGCCCCTTCACCTTTCAAATAAGTAGAGAAAGCAGGGTCCTACGAAGGGGAACAATTTACTATTTATTTTAGGTTCCCTCCTCAAAAATGAAGCAGAAAAAACAGATGATAATCTTTTACAGAGATCAGGAGGCAGTGCTGGAGAAAAAAAAGTGGTAAGTATTCCCCCGCTCTTGAGACCTTAGATGATACCCACCTTTAGTTCCCCTTTAGTCCAGAAATATGACTGGAAGGTTTTAAAATTCTTAATAACCAGAATCTTGCAGGTTTCACAGAGCTGTTGTCTACCTGCCTCTTTGTGATCATATCAGGGGCATGCAATGCTATGTGAACAGCTGAGAGGAAATCAAATGAGAGAAGATGAACTTCTGAAAGAAAGTGGCTTCAAATGCAAAAACTAATGAAAATAATTATATAACATATGCTGCAAAAATGAATTTATTTATCATTTGATAATAACATGTGAGCTATAGGAGATTGGACTGTTCCTTTAAGGCAATGCATATGGTAGTTAAGCAATAATAATAATAATAATAATAATACAATACAGGTGTATGTGAAATGGCTGAGCATAGTCTTAACAACCAATGACATACTTATAATCAAACTGGTAATAACAATATATATATTATTACTTATAAAAAATACATTAAACTAAAACAAAGGGGGTGGGTGGTAGTGGGGAAGCTTCCCTGGCATCCCTACCAAATGATCCCACCAACTATTCATCATTGCCAAGGATGACCAGTGGGCTCAATAGCAAGTCAATGTATAACTACTTGGAATATACAAGGGAGATAATATTTCTATATATTCTATATCAAGCTAAGAACACTAAGCTAAGGAATAGCCCTGATAGGGGAAATAGAAAACTGTGAGTATACAGTACATAGTATATAATTTAAATATAATACATATATATTATATTTATAATGTAGAAACATAAACTGAAACATTGAAAAGTAAAAACAATTTTGTGTTTTTCAGTTCTCACCTCTTAATCCTGAAATCCTGTCTCCCCTGCATTAATATGTACTTGCATTTCCTGATTAGTGACGAGAAACCCGGCCCCTAATAAGGTCACACAATGACTCATTCTGCTAGTGCATGCTTAGTAATCTGATACTTTTCTCTCACTGCTACAATGCTGCAGCTTTGAATTCCCACCCAGACAGTGTCGGTTTCTAAGACAGAGAATGTGAGAAGGTGGGGGCATGGCCTTCTCCACTACAGGAAGGAGGAATATTTTACAGAGGGATAACAAGTGCTGCAGAGTGGAAAGGTAAGAGAAGATTTTACTAATCGTTTTTTCACTTAACAATACTTTAATGGGGCAAACTTTATAAATAGGGTTTACTTACACTTTAAGATACATTTTTAGAATAATTTAAGAGATGTTGATGGAATGATTTTCACAAACAATCAGACTAGCAGCAGCAACCAATAGAGAAGATAACATGCTAATCTTAAGGCTGCTTTTACTATATTTCATATGCAGGGAAAGACTTAAACCCAGTCTTTCTATGGTTCTTGCTGACTAAAATTAACAATATTATGAAAATTGTGATGATGAATTAACCTCCGCTCACAGATGCTAGACACAAACCTTAACTGTCCCCACCTCCAGGGATATTCTTTCAGCATCAAAATCATATGACTGATGATATCATTAATGATGTCACTGACGGTATCACAAATTACATTTCAAACATTACACAAATGACAAAACATCCCACCTAAATGGATGAAGTTTAGCATTTAGATTCTTTCTTACTTACTATTTTAATTTTTTGCAGATGCCTCTCAATGCACTGACACATTGATCATGTCAAATTTATAAATGTGGTGGAATATTTAATGTAATATTAGCATTTGTTTGTTAGTCGGAGGGTCTCCACACTTCTATATCAGAAGCACTATGTCTACATCAGTATATATAATTACTTTTCCATGGTTTGCCTCCAGAGATGTTGTACATTTTATTTCTTATTAAGCATTATTACAAATATGTTCACTGTTTTGCTGGCAATGTGAATCACTTAAAATAAAAGAGAATGATTTTAACATAGCATTTGATAAAATCCCTTTAACATACTGCATTCATATTTTTTATTTCAATTACACAATGCAATTTGCAGGAATCATACCTGTCATAGTTGATGCCTAATAACTATCTGTATATGCCACATAATTGCCTTACTACAATTTACTAAGCATTACTGTTTAAAGAAAAGTAAAATGGTTCAAATACTGTATATTCACTAACCCATTAACAACAAATGTTACAAATGAAGAATATGAAGCGTAAAAAGGCTGCTTCCTATATTGCTAAAGAAATATTGAATGTACATTGTGAAGATGTTAAACATTATTATTATTATATTATAATATATTGCAGTATTATGATATGCATTTTTACAGTGCCAAAGATTCCACAAAGAAATGATATTTTATTAATGGATACAATTGATTTTTATATCACCATTACACGACAAATAGAAAAGATTGACACACTTTAAAATCAATAATTCAAGATTTAACATTTGATCATATAAGGCTGGGTTGGTCCCAGTTCCCTCTAATTTTTTTTTTTTCATTTTATTTTTATTGATTTTGTTCAAACTGACACGTTTCAAACAATAAAACATTAAAAACAAGTCTGAATGCAGGTAAGAAACCATTTCAAATGTCTTAAAAGTTATGCAATGTTCTATAAAGTGTTAATGTACGGTACTAGAGATGTGAAGGGCATTATGTATTTCGTAGGTATGGGTAAACACCTTTTTTCATACAAAAAATCCTAAAGCAAAGTTTTTCACAGGTTATTATATATATATATATATATATATATATATATACATACAGTATATAAAGTAGCACAATGTACCTTTAGATTTGTTCATAAAGAGTAAAGGGAACATTTTTTGAAATGTAATCTTCTTTACTCTAGAGTGGTACCATATTTGCAATTGTTTGTAAATATAAGCTTTGCAACTCTCTTCTCTCTTATCCCCACCCTCCTCCCACCCCCTGACCCTTACATCTAGCATCTTTCATAATTTATCTGTCCCTTCTTTCTTATCTTTACTTTCTAACAGCTTTGCTTATTTCAGTGTTTGTGGCATTTTACAAGGTGGATAATCTGGAGAAATGTTGGTAGCCTGCTCTTGACTATGTTTCAGACCTGCTAAAAAGAAAAAAGTAAGGAAAGGCACCAGGGAAGGGCGAGAAAATAATTTTCCCCCTGTAGGCAGCCCTGTAGAATGGTTGCTTGCCTATGCTTTATTCATTGCATCCAGGTGGTGTTGTAAGGTTTGTGTCTAGGTTCTCTTGCTATGGCTTGGCATCTGTGTCCGTCAGGGTCACTGTCTTCCCTAGGGTGGCTTGGTTGCAGGTGTCGTGCTCCTTTGGTGCCTAAATCTCCACTGGTGTGTGACATAAACAAAAGTGGTCGCGGTGTTGCATCACGGATGCGCTTACGCCTGGGCGCCTACTTAATCCAGCCAGATGTCTACACAATTGTAGAGCTCAGTTTATGTTCTTGTGCGCTCTTTTTGTTATTCCTGATTATCCATGTATAATCCTGGCCTGTTTCCTGTTTATGATCAAACTCTGCCTGCCTAGACCCTTAGCTTTAAAGTTTTCTGACTTTGAGCCTCTGCTGCCTGCCCCAACCTCTGCTACATTTCCTGATCATTCTATTCTACACTGGAACTTCTCCTATCCACTTGTGCACAGCAGTTCTAGGGGCTACAATCTGGGCATTGCACTGCAGCTAAACCCTAACCTTCTTGTGAGGGCTCTAAGAGAACACTGGGTGTGTCTTAGACTCCCTGTTATCAGCACAAAGTGGTACAACCCTATTGCCCTGCCAGACAGTTTACAAGTCTGTTGGTTCTTTAATACCATTTTACCTTTGTTAACGGTTATAAGGGCAAATGGGAAGTCTCATTTGTATTTGATGGTTTTCAGAGCTCAGTAATCAGTGGTTGAAGTAGTTGCCTTTGAGTAATCGTGTCACTGCAAGATCTGAAGTTTTGCTGGGAAACTTTGCCATTGCTCTTGCATTCATGAGGATTTATTAGTTCTATAGAAACAGCATAAAAAGTCTCTGACTTTATCTCTGACAGCAGTCACTCTATGCAATCTGTCTATTTTGATTAGAGATTTTTTTCTCATGATACTCTCATGTTCTCATGATACTCTATGTGACTATGTATTAAGAAGTTTTGCCTACATAGACACTTCCATTTTATTTTGTGCAAAACTGATTGTTTTGTTTATTTTAATATATCTATCTTGCTCTCTATTGTTGTGAGCCTTGTTTGTATATCTTTAAAGTTGTGCTGTATATATGCTGAATGGTGTCTTATTGATTCTTGTAATGTATGGTTTGGTTTGGGTAGATCCATCTTAAATGCTATTTATAGTAGGACTTTGAGGGGATAGTGTTGTACATATGCCGGATCACTGGAGAGGCTTCTGATTCTGATTCTTCAGAGTTGTCATTGAGGTCTGCAGTAGGCTTCTGTTGGGATGGCACCATCTTAGCAGAAGCTGGGTCCATTGTATTTTATCGAAGAAAAAATATATTTTAGGTACCTTTTCCAGTTCCTTGCCATAACTTTTTTTGTTGTGGGAACTGAAACTTCCTGATTTTGCCTATTTTGCGTATTAACACTGGGCTGAAGAGCATCACACCATGCCCCCTTCCGTTCTCACCATGTTTATAAACTTTTCACATACATCACCTGCAAAAGTCTGCATTGAGTCATTCTAGTTTAGAGTGGTAAACAGTTTAAAATAATTAATTGTAGTGTTCATATAATCAATTTTGAATGATAGGAATATGACATAGTCATGTAATGGATACTGAAATTTGCAATTTTCATTTTAAATAAATGGGTTACATCTGTCAAATATAACATTATTTATATTGTGGGGAAAAAATTACATATCAGAAAATGCGATGGGTGCTGAAAAAATAATCAAAGTAACAATGGAAAGATGAAATGCACTTTGATAAATATAGTCCTTAGTGGGGAGTTTTAAGTAGTGTTAAATGGCCTAATGAAACTGCAGTAACAGTGATGGTTTACTAATAAAATCAACTAAGTGAATAATATGAAGTTTGAATGCTTTCCCTTTTATGTTTGATATACCGATTGTTTGTTATCCTGTTTGCCTGTGGATGCTGAGAGATCTTGGGAGTGCGCATTGTGTTCTCATAAATGTTTCACCACTTAGTGGGTAATAGGTGGCATTAAGTGGATTTTCTGTGATGGATTATATATGCCCTTATCTTTAAAACGCAACATACTGTATATTTAACTCTTTTTGTAAGATATCTTCAAATGGATAGCACAGGCTGTGTGTTAAAACTGTTATTATCATTATATTTAGTGCATATCCTTTCCTTGTTTTTCTTCTGTTATGTTATGTGATACTGTATGTATTTATGATTGGAACTTTGTGTATAAGTGAAAGTGGATAGATATTGTCACAACACTTTTTGGTCCCTTGGTAGACTTTAGTATGTTTACACATTCGACAGCACGGAACGAAAGCGGAGAGGTTTTAGTGAATAAAATATGTTACCACTTTTTGCTAAGTCCTGTGTATTGACTGACTTGTACAGTCACGCGCTCTTTGGATTATGTACACCCAGACATTTCAAGTCATGCATATGTGTGCTTTGTTACCTTGTGTCCAAATTTACAGTAACTGCTGGACATGTGTGCTCCTTGATCCTAATGCATTTCTACCCACAAAAAGGTATTTTAGTGCAGCAAAGCACAATATGACTGCTTAATGCATTTATATGCTGTGCTACACATATCTTTATGAGTACAGACCAATTACGAACAAGGGTCACAAGTTTTTCACATGATTGCTGTGCATTTGCATGCACGACAATGCAGAACACTTGAAAGCTATTTTTTTGTGAAAAGAGGCATGTTTATAGAAATCTTCCTAGGAAAAAGGCAAGACCCAAGTGTAAAAGCTGGTAACTCAAATAAATGTATCCTCAAGATTTCTGAATATAACTAGGTACAAAACAGATCATTTCAAATACAGCTTCAGTAGAAGGAAATGTGCAATGTTAGTGCACAACACATATTGGAAGTAGTTACTATCTTGATAACAAGTTATAAAGTAAAAGATTAGGAGCAGTTCTCTTCAGATGTGCTGTCACTTCCACCAGAAACAATCTAGAAAACTTGCAACAATGTTTAGTTTAAATGACATCCTGTGTGCTGTAATTAATAAATGAATTAATTATCGGAATAAACAAACCACTTATATTTTATTGACAAAGTGGAATTTACCCCAGGAAACATTGAAAAATTCTTATCAAATAGCATGACCCATGACCCCTAATCTATATTGAAAACAAGCACTATAATTTATATCCACACACACATACCCACAAAGGAAAAAAAATAAAATAAACAGAAGCATACAAAAGATGAGGTTGTAGGCACAGTTGTTTAAGTGAATGATGTATGTGGTGCTTTAAGAAAATGATTATGCTATCTGGATTACAATAAAACATGTCAACAATCTAAAACCTGAAAACATATACCCCAAGTGGGATCAGGGAATGATATCCTTTAAAGATTGACATACCGATCTGTATTTCACCTTTACAAAGAGACTCTAAAATACTGCAATTTCTTTAACCTCCTTACACAATGTGTCAATAATTTACTGCTTCCTCTAACAAGACTACTCTGTCTGTCTCACAGGAAGGATATTTTGAAGAATGTGCAGAGAAGGGGATAGCTCAGGGAGGATTAATTATGACAGAAAGCCAAGACCAAATGCAGTTGCAAAGATCTTCCTCAAGATGGAACTTCTCTACCAAGTAAAATATTTCCATAAAAGGAATAATGCCGGATAGCAGGCTTGTGTTAAAACATGAAAATGATGTGAGCCAAGAAATCAGTATATAAGTTATTATAAAAGTTACACAACATTTAATGGGCTGCATAACAAAAAACACAAACACTTACTGCTAAAGATATACTGTATGTGGATGCCCTCCAAATGAGTTTCCCAGATGTACAGTAAACTTGGGAGAGCAGATTAAGGCATACCTTTTAATGAAGAAGACCAGATGTTCAGGAAAAAAAAATGCTACTTAATTTATGACACTATCTGGTTAAAAGATATAAACTCCTCTAAATGATTGCCATATCAAACAGTTGTAAAGGAAAAAAAAAATATATATACGGTATATATAAACACAAAATATTGCTTTTTCAGAGAAGAGAGAAGAGATCTAAATAGGAGACCACCCACTCCCACCCATCCCTCCTTCCCCCAGCTGCTCTAGCTAATCTTAAAGTCCTCCTAATAAAACGCCATTCTGTTTTCATTCATCTGTCAATGCACCAGTGAATGCACCTTTACTTCTCTTTCTAACCAAATACCATCACATTAACTCCATTTGGTCCTGGCAAGTTCATCGAACTACATGTACTGCTCAATTATTAAACGCTGAAAAGCCCTGAGAGCAATAATGGTTCAACCTTGTGAAATGCACACATCAGGAGGAGGCATCCTGTGCAACTGATGGAGACTGTGGGACAAATAGGCAGACTTGTCGCTTCTGTCCCTTTCCTCTAACTACCAGCTGATTTCATACAGTGGGAGAGAGCATTTGGCTGCTGGCATTCTCTATCGATGCCAGGGAACTTGGAGGGGAAGCTCTTCTTCCAGTGCTCAGGTTGAACGTCTTGTAAAGAGGAGGAATAGGAGAGAGAGACCAATAGCTGCCAGTGGGAGTATTTGTTGTTCACATGGAAGAGACTGGGTTTGCTCAGGAGTAGAGGCTGTTCAGCACCACGGACAGCTACAAGTGCGGCTCCTGGGAGAGAGGAGTGGGAGCTGTCCTGTACTTACAGGGCTATGCAGCTGAGCCATACTGGCCGGTAAGTAGATCACATCTCCCCCCATGCTAGATTTCTAGGGAGCTGCTATTCTGTGCATATAAATCCAGCTCTATTACAGTATTTGGTGCATCAAGTTGCATCGATCGGCTACAAAAAAAAAAAAAGATTTCAGCAGCATGATAGTGTAAAAGAGCAGGAATGTGATATATGTGATATGAGCATATTATATATATTTATCTATATCTGCTCGCATTGGAAATCGATTGCAGGTTGTCCAGTGCCCAGTACTTCTGTGAGTCTGGTAATTAGACAGAGGAATGAAAGAAATGAATTGGATAGGGTGTCCCTGACTATCACAGGGGCACCCTGAGGACTTTTCTCAGAGTGAAGGAGGCATGGATGGGTTGTATGGAAGGACTGCTGGGTTATTCTGGCTAGTCCCAGTGACCTGTCACCTTTACTCCAGGTAATGAATCACATATGCATTCCAGGGTGAGAAAAGGCTACACTGTAAACACTGGTAAAATGTAGGGCAAGGGAAAACAGATCTGCTTTGGGATGATTTATTTATAGTTCTGCTTCCAGTTTTTTTGTCAAGCCAAAAGCTATTTTTCACAGCACTGGGTAAGGTCGCAGTTTGTGACTAATAGTGTTTTTTTTTTCATTCATAGCTAGAATATTTATTGCTGAGTTTTGTAAAAGCTTCATGTCAGGAGCCTGTGAATGGTAGAAGTGATTTTTAAACCATCTTCTACATTGGAATTGCTCAGAATCAAATGGAAACTTCTACCAGTGAATCTAGGCTTCTCATCAGCTGCTCTAAGGCTCTTTACTTTTAGATCTCTCACCCCCACCCACCCAGCATACTCATTCTCTCTCTCTCTCTCTCTCTCACACACACACACACACCCACCCACACTCAATCACACATATCCACACACATATACTCACTCATTCTCTCACACGCACACCTGTGAATCAGTTCCTGCAGAGAGACTTCCCATTGATACATCCCTTTATTCCCAGGCTAAAGACTGGAGGCTTTCAACTTTCTGTTTTTTTTGTGCGCTTGGATGTTGATTTCTATGCATAGAACAGCGTCTCATATATTTTCCTGCTGTACAGACCATGACTCATATCCGGTTCTCTGGGAGTTACTCATACCCCCCCCCCCCCCAAAAAAAAACAGATATAGGGAGAAATAATTGTTGTAATGCAGAGATCCTGTTAGCAACACTGAACAAAAATCCATCTGCTCAGCAAAATAGCATGAAGATCCCTTGAGGCTTGTTCAGCTGGTGAAAATATATAATAGAATCACAGGAGACACTGGCTGTCTGGCACATAGCATTTTGTGTAAATGAAATACACTTTTATCAATCTTAGCACAGGAAAAAAAATCTCATTAGGCACCACCTAAAGTGTTAAACCAAGATTGTTTTTCAGTAAGGGTATGCAAAATTATATAGGTATGCTTTTTTAATGAGAAAAATAAAATGTCCCCAGGCTTTAAAAGCTTTGTTTTTTTAATGAATATAAAAGCTCTTTAAAAATTAAATTCACAGCAGCAGCCATTTGTAAGAATATCTTTTAGCTGTAATATACACCACACAGAGCAGTAATCACTATTGATTATCAATTCATCTTGTATATCAAGGTGGGTGCCTGACATCCTTTCTTCCTAGTGACCTTTATACTGGTACTTGGAGGAGTATTATATTTTCATTGGATGCAGGGTTACTTATATATTGACCTGTCTGCTTGGAGTGGTGGGAATACTTGAATGAAAAGAGCTTGACAGTTTGAGTTAAAACAATCAGTGGGATTTGTGGCGCAAAACATACAAGCGTTTTATGTATATTTGATAGAAATTAATTCCATCTAATATGCACGTGCGCTTTCTATTATATTTCTTCAGGTGGTCAGATTCTGACTTTCCAAAAGTCACATTATTTAAATGCATGCTTCCTAGGAATTTGCATTCCTCCTTCTGGCAGTCAATGTCTCCTCTTTTTATATGTGTAATGATAGACAAAATGTAAGCAACAATCTATTATTGAAAAATAGTGTTATTACACTACCGAATGCTTTAAACAAGCACTATCTTAGCAATCTTAGCAATTTATAGGATGCTTTTTCTATTGTTTATTTTAAGCTCCTACAGTTGATTATTACACTCTTGTTTTCAGTGTATAGACTTTCAAAACTACAAAATGGTAGAAAAAACTCACTATGTTGAATACACACACACACATACACAAAAAATATGGCTTTAGGTGCAGTATTGACTCTTTAGTAGCTGAGTAATGGCTTAAGTAGCTTAGGTGATCTAAGTTATGTATCTTCCCAGATCAATATTTAGCAGGGACCAACAAGTAAATACAGTATGTGAAATTGCTTGAAACGGTGTTTTCTGCTGTGAATTGAAACTAAACTGTTTCATTCCTCAATCATTCCTATGGAGAGCTTAAACTGGCCAGGGTGGAATGTGATGTAAGGAAGAGCTCTGTGATCAGACTGGTTGAGTCTTTACAATTATCTTGTAAATAATCAATTACTCGACTGTATCTCAAGCATGTTTCCTGAGCTGTGCATCCACATCCTTTTGCTGATTATGTTTCTGGGGTTATTTGTGCTCTTATTGAGCTCTCAGCACATTGTTAATGATTTTGCATTTGTATTTATCACATTTCTATCATTCATTGATGGGATTTGGAGAACAGGGAAATAAAGGTGCTATTTATTTGTTACCTGAAATTAATGTTGGGTAAAACACATTCTTGACTGTGCCTACTATAACAGCAAAGTGTATCGTTTCTTCCCTTGTACCTTTATTTGTATTTGGTATTTGTTTGTTCAGCTAGTTCTTGAGCAGAGAGAGAGAGAGAAATTACTGTGTAAATGCTTTCATGTATCACATTCATTTCTGCACTATGCATCTGCTTTTATTGAAAGATAAACAGAAAACAGGCAGAGGTGAATGAATCACTCGGCTCAGTTTGCAGGCCAGTTAGCCTGACCCATTCAGTTAATGCAAAATTTTGTCTGAACCCCTAAAAATATGCAAGTTCTTTAAAATTCTTATTCATTTTAAATAGTAAACATTGGTGAGCTAGGGAGAAAACGTGTTCCTTATTGCACAGGAAACACAAATGATGCAAAACTTGGAAAGAGAGAGAGAGTAGTATTTTTTTTTCAACAGTTTTTTTTTCTTGGTTTGTTTATTTTCACAAAAGTCATGTGAGACAAACAAAGCTTGTAAGAGAGACTCAAGGCAACATTCCCTGGGAAATAAATACAAGTGAACTGCACCAGAAAGAAATTTAGTCTGCAAGTTTCACCATGTAAAAATAAAGTGGGCTCTGGAGAGTAAACACCAGGAAGTGGTACTGGGGATAGGGGACACATGCATGCACCTTGTAGGAGGCAGGGAGCCTACTCTTCCTCTTCAAATGATGGCACCATTTTTACCAGGTTCAGGCTACTGCTTTCTGGGCTCTCTAGTTTCCAGACAATTCCTGCTTTCACAGTTTTTAAGGCTGTTATTCAAATGTACTTTGCTTAAGTTGCTCATATCATGCACTAGGTTATGTTTAGTTGATGCTGGTCTACTTACTCAATCTCTCTAGCCAAATGCACATCTATTCTGCATCTATGTGTTGTTTCAGAGACCTCATGTAGGAAGACTTGTTGGTAGCTGGATTGCCTCTACAAGAGAAAGACCTTCTTTTAAAAAGAAAAAAAGGTGCAGTTATAGGCAGAAGAACACACCAAGACAAGGTCCCAGGGCTCCAGTTGTGATTTAGGTGCAGTATAATATATTCACAACCCCTGCAGGCTATGCTTCATGATAGAGATGGCAACTCTGACACAATTTACTGGCAAAGATTTAAAAGACACAGCAGCATTATCAATTTCCCACTTACACTGCAAATTAACTAGAGTATTAAAGGAGAATGATTAGGCTATAAATAATGTACCTAAGGCATAGGGCTTATTGTACTAGCTCAGTAACAGTGAAATCTGGTTCCTGTAAAATTTGCCCTGGAGCTAGATATCTTTATAATCTTGGTAAGTCATCTTCCTTGGAACAGCATCCATGCACATGCTCAGTGTGCACTTTTTAGGAACTTGGATGAAATTGGATGTCTTGAAAGTCCCATTACAACAGTCAGATATGTCTAACTTTGAGCACAATATTATTACTACAATATTATACACTATAGAATATTATTTAGTTATTGTTTAATCCAGATTGTAATTTTGAAAGAACTTTAGCCTTTTCATATTATGTATTTAGCAGAAATTAACTATACCACTCCCCCACACTGCTGGCCTAATGTGCACTCGGCATGATTAATGCACCCTGATACATAATATACTATACTAGGGCGAAATTTATTAAACTCAGAAAAGCTTGTTTTTGCTTTTCTAGTTTAATCAGACGAACACCCGGAAGTTTCTTGCGGTAACTATCGCAAAATTTGTTTCGATCGATACTTACTGAGAGAAACTTTTTCCTTTTAATATATCCATGGAAAGGGTAGTGTAGTATTGCTACCTTTTCATGGAAAAATTCAATGGAAAAAGTTTCTCTTAGTAAGTATTGATCAAAACAAATCTCGCAATATTTACCTAAACTTCCAGGTGTTCACCCAATTTAAACGTGAAAACGAGTTTTTTCGAGTTTAATAAATTTCTCCCATAGACAACAAAAACTTCCTATCCAGCTATGCAGTGTATGATGAAACCAACGTCCATCAACCCTGCATCAAGGGTATGTTATATACTGATATTAAAGGAGTGGTGTTACCAGATAATCATCAATGGAAAATAAAAAAAAAAAAAATGAGAGAGACAGTATGGCTAATGCATGATATATTTATCTGCACCATAAACTCACTATATTGATTTAAGTCTGAGTACTATAGGGCATTATTAACAGTGATTTTTTTTTTATTTACATTTTTTTGAAACATTTCAATACAGACTATAAAAAGAAAATCTTGATTTGATGTACTCAGTATCAATAATAGTAAGTAAATACTAAGATTATTTATAATTGGACATGAATAGATTAACAATATCAATGCATTATATGTTATAATGTGTCTTTTTATTTTATAAACATGGGTATTAGTAACCTATCTACTAAGCCACTGGCCATCGGATTTGTAAAGCTGCAGTTCCCAATGCTGTAAAGGGGGAATTATTTGAGTATGTGGGAAACATTTTGGCCTTCTGCAAGTCACCTTTTTTTCATGGCTCAAAGTAAATAAAAAATGAAAATAATATCAAAGAAACAATAAAGAAAACTGAATGTAACTCGCTGTTTGTCATCATTCCCCTGTGCCTACTTCTTTGAGCTTATCTTCATTATAGCTTCCTTATCACTCAGGAGTGAACAAGCTATAAAGGCCCAGTAAAATTGCAAAACAAACCTTTATAAAATGATGATTTGTGGCACTCCATAGAAATGTTATGATATATGATAGTGTGTGTCTGTTCAGGGATGGCTCAACAAAATGTAGGGTGTAAGTTAAATGCAAAAACTTGGGCCAGGCTACCAGATCCAGCATCAGGGCCATTATCAAAATTCACCTTATTTGTACACTGTAAATTGTCCAGTATCAGTTACCTATGCCAAAGTGACATTGAAAAATACTCAGTTACTGATGAATGGCTAGTATTCCAGATCCGCTGCAAAGCTCCTAGTTCTCAGTTCCTAGTAGCTCCATTACAATGCCCCCACTGTTCAAGAAATTATTTATGATGCAAAGGGCCCACATACAAATGGATTGCACATTGATTGGAATCCCAGTTACATACCCAGAGAACCTGTCAATAGAATCTGTTACTGACTCCAGGGGTCATCAGTCACTTTATTTTGCAGCTTGGTTAGATTTTCATTAGACTTTTTGGTACTTCAGTGAGTCTCTTTTAGTCTATTAATTACATCTGCACATTGTTTATCAACTTATTTGCAGTTATATATACACCCCTTTTTACTTGTGCAATACTCAACTATTAGCTAGTGCTAAAGACTGATGCTTTGCTCCAGTATCCCACATTTACTTTTGCACCAGTATACATCTACTTCCTCCCATAATACCTTGGGTGTTTGATATCATTACGAGTGGGACCTAAAGTATAAATTAAAAACATGGTTGTGCAGCTAATGGAACCCACTTAAACTTTATGCTAAGTGAAATGCTTCAGTCACCATCTGAAGCAGGCCAATTCTGTTTGTGGGCAGTCAGATTCAGGCATCTTGGACCCACCAGAGAACCCATTTCCAAGGCTCCAACAACTACTTATACATGTACACTGCTAATCAAAAACAACATTTTAGGGAAAAAACTACGTAGACATAGATAAATTGTTTCTGTTATATTCATTATTATTACTGCTGCCAAAATGTCATGCACAAGAAAGCAAATAATCATGAAAAAAACACTAAATAAATGTATTGAATGTACATACAGTACAAATATGGTACATACACATTCAAGTGCCAGAAAATGACGTCATTGTACTGAATCTTTCTGATTTATTTAAAGCTAATCTGCTGTACCCCTAACTGATAAACTCTACTGAAATGGGCATAGCATATTAAAAATGTCATGGTGTTATGTTTTATTTACTGTATAATACAAATTCTAAAGGGTAGGTTTATTCCACAAAGCATCTTATTGCAGACCTGCAGCATTGATTTACTCTCAATACATCTCGGTGAGGATTCCAAGGAGTTAGTAATTGAAACTAGAAATGAACTTGTTAATAATATTACAAAGTTAAAAAGGTTAATGTATAATTAATTACTGTAATTCGGATGACTTCATGTATATCTATTCCCATGAGCCTCTGTGCCTCATCAGTTTCACACAATGATGCTAAAGCATGCTCCTGCTATGATATATTTATTCTTGCATCATATAATGATGCTATCACAGGCTTAAAAAATAGTTTGAGCATGAGATTTATGAATTTCCATCAGATTTGAATGCATAATAAATCATGCTTACATTTTTACAGTTTCTGATGGTTTTGATGAATTTAATTCTGTTTTTTTTTATTTATATTTGCCAGTGGAGTCTGAAAATCAGTGAAAATGTTTTCATATTGTTATGAGCTGGCTACTTCCCCCCTCCATAACTGTGCCAGTTCATTATATGGAGACGAAAGCTGTTGGCTCTCCAATCCCCAAAGTCCATCAAGCCTGTAACATAGCGGCAGGAGATTTTCAGTTTTCGTTTTTCAAGGCACTTCACTTTTTATTTGTGTTGCAAGCTCTTCTGTGCTGCTAGAGTTTGGGGATCTGTTCCTGCCTCAAGTGCCTTGTATTCTGCAGTGCTTCAGCAACTCCTGTTCAGCTCTTCAGTCTTTTGTCTGTGTCTCCTGATCTCTTGTACTGTTATTCTGCTTGTTGCAGCTCCACAGTAAAGTTCCATCCAGTTATAGTTCAGCAGTCCCTTTGTGTTTGTGTGTCAGCGTTAGAGCTGTTTTAGTTCATCTATGCTCCAGTGTATATTCAGTTCAGAAGTTTCTGTATCTCCAGTGCAAGCTACATTTCAGCTGTTCCTTAGACCCAGTGCCCTGGAATTTACCAGAGCAAACTCCACTGTGGTAAAGAGGATTCACTGACCAGTCCCTCTGTTCTGTAACAGTAAGTTTGGGCCCTTGTAGCTTAATATATGTTTGTAGTTTTTACACATTGTTGCCAGTGTCGGACTGGGGACTATGGGCCCACCCCAGTGCCTGCCCCATCATGTGATGACCGGCCAGGTGGGCACCATAGGGCCCCACTCAGGGCCTGAGGCCCACTGGGAAATTTTCCGGTGTCATGGCAGACCAGTCCAACTCTGAATGTTGCTCATTGCGCTGCAGAGATAAATATCTGGGAGCTCCACCTGTATATAACTTATGTTTGTGCTCTGTAGTAAACCAAAATATTTTTTTTCCACTGGTCCAAGGAAGGCGATTATTTTCTTCATCCAGTTACAATCACTGAATGAATGGAGTAATCACTGGAATCACTGAGCTATTATTATTCATTTATAAAACCTAAACCTAACATATTTCTCCTGGTGCAACCAACCATAGCAAGTTTCCAGTCTGGAACTAACATTATAATTCATTTGTTTTAGATATTTATTATTAGCTGGAAGGAACACATTAATAAATGCATTTGTATCTTTAAAAAAATAAAATGAACTCCAGTGCAGCTTGCTTATAATAATGAACTTTTAGTAAAAGCTATAGTTTACATATTGTAGGTAGACAGTACAGAGTAATATGTTGTACACCCACAGAAACCCCGTTGCCAATGTCTTGCCAGGACCTACCATCGTTATGTTGAAATCTTGATTTTCATATTATAATATGCTTGGTGATCTCTGGCTTCCAGGGGTGATTAATATACACAAATCTTCTAAAACTTTCATAGGAATATCAGGGAAGGTTTCTACACATCAATATGGTAAATGATGAGTGGCTCTTCCAGCAGTGCGGGAATAAACACAAAGTGGGTTCCTGATTTATAACAAGAAATCAAATGAAAGGTTCCCAGTATTCCCTTCAGATAAACAGTATCAGGGAAATCACGGTGTTAAATTAGAAAGATCCTCATTTGAATTTATTTGGTGTCATTTAATTGCGGATGAAAAACACTTAAATGTCAAGGTTATATAGTTTGAGCAATATTTGCTGAACTCAGGGTAAGATTTAAAGGTATAGTTCATTCTGAGTCTAAAAGTCCATGTTAAAAGAATATATGAGTCCATATAAATATTGGGCCAAATGCCAGGATGAATAAGGTCCATAAATATGTCCTTTGAGTAAAATATATAAGGTCCAAAAATATGTCCATCACAATAGCAAGGTATGCGAAATCAATGTTCAGAAATATTTAATCAAGTAATCATTTTAGTCCCCTGCCATATATTTTTTTTATAGATAAATAAAGCTCGTACCCTATATACTATATGTAGTCTAACCAAAGATTTATACAGGGGGGATTAAGCTTGCTTCATTTGAACCTGTTCATCGTTCTATGCCAGTGGTTCTCAAGCTTTTTATTGCCGTGACCCTTTAGTATAATTCCCCGTGATTTGGCAACCCCCATTTATTCATTATTATTGGACAACCCCATTTAATCCTTATATTTCCAATGGTCTGAGGCGACCCCAGGAAAATAATCATTCGACCCCAAATGGGGTCGCGACCCACAGGTTGAGAACTGCTGTTCTATGCACACTAAATTTTTAATTAGCCTTTGAGTTGGCTGTCTGGCAGTAAGTGCTCTTATCAAGCTTGCAAACCACTGTTGTTCCTAGATCTGCTGTTTGTCTGAATGAATCTTTTTCATCTTATATGAGGGTTGCTTGTTACTATGGACAAAACACATATACGTATAGCCAACATTTATCTACATTTAATTTAATTTGCTACATCTCTGCCCATTCTACTATTGCATTGTAATCATTATATAGTATATAGCAGATGACCACATTTGAATCAATAATCTTACATACAGGTCTGTATTATTTCTATTATTATAGCAGCACCTTTTGTGGGAGTATCAACTGGGCAGTAGGGTTGGGGGCTTCATATTGGTGGTGGCAAAGCACTGTTACTAAGCTGTTCTGGACAACATCAGTGGTGTATCGTCTTCAGTGGGGGGAGAGGTGGGGGGTGTTTATAAGGCAGCATCCATCCTAAATACAGTCCTGCTTATCACTGTTACCTGCAAGTATAGTCACACTGAAAAGAATAGAAAATGGTATGGTGTGTCTTTTTTTTGATGATTAAATGAAATTTGTTCTATCTGTAATTCCACTCTCAAGAAAAAAAAGAACAATGCACATTAATATGGTTTGCCGCTAAGTGGAAACATGTACATTTGCACATACACTAATTATTTGTATTGCTTTTGATTGCAGGATGACATTGTCTAAACATCAATCAAATAAGACATGACTAGGAGACTACCTTATCCTCACTCTGAATTCATGAAAGGGCCAAGTGATTGTATAAAATATCAACTTACTACATTGGATTTGTTGATGGGATTGATTTAGCTCCGATTTTGTCTTCAGCAGTACACGCTATTTCAGTATGTTTTCATTTAGCGAGCACTAATGGTAGCATCTACAAGCTTGCAGCTACACAAGGTCTAATTTTTCTTATCCTAAGTTAAGAGATTTGGTCTCTGGATTGCAATTATGTTGTCAAACAAAATACACAGAAGCACCCTATCATCTGTTTACCACAATGCTTTATTTTATGCAGTCTGTATGCTCTGGATTTGTAGCACAATGCAAACAACTAATGGGCAGGAATATGCACATTCCATCCGAGTAGAAGGGGACATTATTCTTGGAGGACTTTTCCCAGTCCATGCAAGAGGAGAACGTGGTGTGCCATGTGGAGATCTCAAAAAAGAGAAGGGAATTCACAGACTAGAGGCAATGATGTATGCCATAGATCAGATCAATAAGGATCCTGACCTTCTTCCAAACATTACATTAGGGGTACGCATCCTTGATACATGCTCAAGAGATACATATGCCTTAGAGCAATCTTTAACCTTTGTGCAAGCTTTAATAGAAAAAGATGCTTCTGATGTGAGATGTGCCAATGGAGATCCACCTATTTTTACAAAGCCTGATAAAATATCTGGTGTGATAGGAGCTGCTGCAAGTTCTGTATCTATTATGGTTGCAAATATTCTGAGGCTTTTCAAGGTAAGGAATCTTGTAAATTGCGCCTTCATTTGTTTTTCTTTTTTATAAATACATTGGTATGACTAACAGAAACTTTCTTTCAGGCAAAGTTATGTATGCTGAGTGTTGCCTCTCTTCATGGTTTCCATTGTTAAGTTCTGGTAACAGCATTGAGTTATTGGAGTTCTAAGGAAAATGAACTGTTTCTCTGCCAAGAGATTTTCCATAATTGCTTACTTGTTTTAATCACCCATTTTAGTGTGGAAATCAAGGATTACCTGGTATAAGATAGAATTTGTGTTCTAGTAGAAAGGAGGTTTAATGGGAAAAAATGCTTTGCTCTCTTATTGTCATCTAGGAAAGAAAACTATTAACAAATCCCATAGATCAATATATATTAATATATATTGATCAATACAGCTGGAGTTATGCTAAGGAAAATATTATTAGGAAGCATCTATATATAGTATTTAATATGCTTTACACAATATGTTTTTTTCTGCTGCATTAACTCAATGTTTAGACCTGAGATTCTGTTATCTATATTAACTGTCCTTATAAACCATTTTCTAGAATGTTGTCACACTGTCAATGTTTCTTATGACTGTAGAGGCCTCTTTGAAGATATAACATTGCATAAAAATGAAAATGACTTCTTTCCCTATAATAGCTCACTTCTAAGGTCACTAAAGAGATGCAATTTTCAACATTATGCTCTCTACTCATCTCTGCGAGATTATAGCATATAAGACAACAAAATTACCAGAATGCATGATCTCAGACGTTCTCCCCCTTTCGCCTTAAGTAAGGTGATCATTATTTCTAAAAGCTGACTGTAATTTAATGTAACCTCACACATATCAGATGGATTGTCATATCCTTAAAGGTTAAGACAAATGTAAATATATAAACACAAACATATCCAATGATGTACACACTTTTAATTTTTATGGTTTGCATATTTTAGTTTTTTCCACTTTGAAATATCACTTCAGAACTGCAGACGTCTGACCTGAAACCTACAGAAAGACTGCAATTATTTTTATATTTATATGGTCATGTTCATCCCGTCATACAGATTGATAAATAGCGCTATTCTAAACAATGGTAATGTTAAGTTTGATTTATTTCATTTTTAATGTTAGCCGAAGGGCTGGATAGAGAAATGGTCATTTGGTGGGCACTTGTAATAGTTTGTTGGTGAGAAAAATGATGAGACTATGTTAATAATTTTTATTGGTAACATTATTGTCCATTCATGCTATTGCAGTTATAAATGACAAACTTCCACTATAGAATATTATATGTAAATATATAGTTACATATTTACTAAAGTCGAACAGGTTTTTGGACTAAGCTGTTTAAAAGCAATTTTATGACCCAAAAGAATTCTCTACTCTCTCAGGCTGGTGTAAACCCAATATTCTCTATGGAGTTGGTCCTGTCATTTAGCCTAAGTCCTATTGAGTTGTGGTCATGCGAGCACTAATATAATAAAATACAATGGTGCAGCTAAGGGTTAAATAATTATATTGAACAAGAACAGTGAAAGAACCCTTTAGAACAGCGGACTCAATTGATAGAAATCATGTGCAATTACATAGATCATGAAAAAAATATATCTAAGAAAAATCATGTGCAGAAAAATCAAACAAATATTTTATTAATACAATCATGAACTCAGCAAACAAAAAGAAGGAAAAACAAAGTATATATTAAAAACATTTAAAATAGGTCTTATAGAGACTCAGCATATACAAGAGAAGGGAAAGACATCCATACCACTGCTATGTCAGAAGTATAACATATATAAAGTGTATATGAAAAGGGAGGTTGTCTTAATCAACAAAAATCCAAGCCGCTAGCTGTTACAACACATTAGATTGCTATGATAATAAATAAATGGTGGACATTACCAAGTACCAAGGAAGAATGGCAAGGACTGGATACACATACGGTAAGATAGATGCACATCAGACAAAGTCTCCCATCAGGTCAAAAAATTTTTTTTGTTAGATACCAAGTCAGGCAGGCAGGGTAGGTGTACTTTCCTCCTACTGAACGCGTTTCGCCATCTCTGGCTTCTTCCCGCAGTAATCCCCTCTATGTGCCGGCCGAGTATAAATATATTTGTGTTTGGCGCTAAAATCAAGTAGTTGCATCATGACGCAACACGGCGTCAGCCGTGGCGCCATGACGTCAGACGTCATGACGCTCCGGTGGCCATCTTGCCTGAGATATGCAAGTATCGAGTGGAGAAATGAAGGAGTTTAAGCAGCCAAAAAACATGTAGATGCTGCAAACAACAAATATGGGCAAACTAATATCCACATAAAGGTCAAAGAAACAGATAAATAAACCCCGGTGCTCCACATAACAGCCAAGTTGTACATATGATACAGGAACATATAGGCACCGAAAAATGAATGAAGTCAAATCAAAAGCCTAAGTCTAAAATGTTTTCCCATTGAAAAGAGCACAGTATGGGGGGGGGGGG
>WMED01001328.1:0-18494 GCA_019650415.1 Pipa parva
AAAAAAAAAAAAAAAAAATACTCGGAGGCGGCACCCCTAGCATTTGCCTATACTGCCTAATGACAGAGCCGGCACTGTTTGTACAAATTACTAGTAACATTAAAAAAATAAATATTTATATAAATATATATATATATATAAAAAAATGAGTTAGAGAGTTTTGTCCTCCCTTTATCAAATCTCAAGCAATAACTGCTTGAGACTTGATAAAGGTCGGACAAAACTGTCAAATGCTCGTCTGCCTAAACTGTCATTCCAATAAAAAAAGTAGCGCCAAGTATTGCAATACTCATTTTTTTGCATCTGCGGACTAACACGACTACTCTATTCTATCATATATATATATATATATACTTTCAAGTCTACATTGTTGTTAAGATGCATTTATTTGCAAAGATATGCCACTCCTGCAAATTTGCATATTCCCCAGTCATCATTATTCTCGCGATGTGACAAATGTGCACCCATTTTGATGGCTTATAGCAACTGCATATGTATGCAACACTATCACCTGTAAATGCAATATTTATTATTTGTCAAAACTGGAATTGGCCAAGGGGTACTAGTGTACAATAACCACCATAAACTAATACGGAATTTACCTCCCACTGGAAGGAATTTAAGGAATATGAAAATCACTTTTAATGTATGTCCTTCCTTATTTTTATTCATGCCTATTGCCAGGGTATTGAAATGAACTTAGAAAGGATAGTTATAGTGAAATAGTCTCTTTTAAACAGATCTAGAGGATGACATCAGATTGCTACAATACATCTATTTTGGTCCAACTTGCAATGATATGGCACCACTAGTACTGGCCGGACTACACCTACAACAAACAGAAATGACTATGCCACCACTTGTATCACCAAGTCAATATACTATTTAGTGAATATGCAGAATTGAGTTTGTGACAGTATAAGTGAATTAATACAAAGTATCCCAAATTCACTTTGCCTAGTGAATTTACTCTTTGTTGACCCACCCTCCCAAGAAACTGGGCAAATTTGGGTATAAATGTGCATTTATTAAAAAGAAAATTGATCAGAATTAAACAATTCACTGCAGTTCTTTTGCTGTGAAAGGAAAAAAAATTAATTTTCTGATTTTTTTTTTAATAAAACAAGTGGCAGATAATTATGTTACTATGTACAATTACATTGTACCGTGCGGCTAATTACTATCCTTCCCTGTTTAATAAATATACCCCATGTGTGTGGAAATCAGCAATGTACCATTCACCACGATAAATAGTAAGGCTTAACAGACAGATGCCTTTTAAAGAAAACCTTTCATTAGTTAACATTTTTTTATTGAAGGAAATGTAAAGTTTATATTAATGGTATATATTTTTTCCTATTAGGCTACAATACTTGACAGCTTTTAATTAATGCTATTATGCTAATTATATTTATGCTTCCTCACTCTGTTAACACAATGAAGAAGCCTGAGCGTGCTCACTTTACACCAATGCTTAGAGCAAAAACGGGTACAATATTTCAGAAGGTGTCCAAACACCTACTAATGCTGCTACTTTATTCAAAACTTAAATATTCTTATACTATATTTAAATCTGATGAATGTTTTTAAACTTTATGGATGAAATTTAATAAACTCTGACTTTTTGAGATTGAGTTTTTCGATCTCGATTTTTTACAATTTTTTCAATGGAAAGGTAGCCATGCTACTAATGGAAATTATGGCTTCCTTTCCATCAAAAATTTTGAGGTTGGTGCAGCTAATGAGGTGGCTGATTTCACCTGTAACCACTAAGATCTATATTATTATTGCACCACTGATGTATTTCTATTGACAAAGTAATGCTATTTTCACCATAAGATTATGGCATAGCTGTATATCTAACTAGAGCAGGCCCTTCCAAGACTTTGACTGGCCATGAAAGCAAGAGAACTACAAAAAGACCTATAATGATGCTGAAGGAGTTACAAGCTTCCCGGATCTCCCAATGTATACATTCTTTACTGACACATCTTATCAGGGAAGCACCATGGGATACTCAGGTATAAGTATTATCTAGCAGTATTATCAGCAAATATCAAGCATATGAGAATGAATTTCTACCCCAAGGTCATAGGCATGCATTAATATAAACAAGGTGACTCGGAATGATTATGGTTATATAACCTGTGGAAATAATAGTGTTGTTAGGCAGTAAAACAATTGCTTTCCCTCCCACATGTTCCTTTATCCAAACACAATTTATTCATTTTTTTTTTCTACTTTGCAAGGTAAAACACTGCACACTACAATTACCTCGACACAGCCTATCAATTCATTAGATTCCCCAGTGAAATATGTTGTGTCATAGGTGTGATATGCAGCTGGTTTGGGGGAATAGAAAATTCAATTTATACTCCGTGAGGTAATCAAGGTTTTTCTATTTCCCTACACGCATCTACAACACTTTCTACATACCCAATTTGTTTTCCCTGTTTATCTACAGAGCTAATACATGCAGCTCCTAATTGGCCATATTAACTGCTTAAATTATTCATATATGTGGATGTTCTAACAACACAGAAGCATGGACATAGAAGCATAGAACTGAATTTGCTCTTGTCATCTGTACATTTCAGTGGAATTACTTGTGGAATACTGTTTTACACATACTAAAAACCAGATTAACCATTGTCATTTGTTACAGACCTGTACTATTATTTAAACCATGAAAATGACATAGTAAACTATTTTTTTCCTTTCTTGTTTTTTTCCAAAAAAATAAAAATAAAAAAATAAACATGAGTAAATAGAATAAATCTCAATATCTAGAGCTTTAGAAAAAAATTGGTAGTGACAATACAATTGGTCAGACTCAGATCCTAAACTCTAATAATGTGTCAAGATTCTACTTGATTAGTAGAGTTGTTCAATTTGAAATTCATTTTAATACTAGCCTGTAACTAGCTATAATGCTCTTTTAGGAAACTGGATCAGCTTTAGGCTACATCCAGTCTTACTGCACTGACAGGCTTAGCATATCTTACACATGCTCAGAAAAGGTCTGTGCTGTAGGCATGGAACAAAGATCAGAGGTAGGGGCATTCCTAAGTCCATGAAATAAATTAAAATGAAGAGCCTAACTGGTTGCAGGACAAGCCCCCTGACTGCCTTAAAAGTTTAGTTTATCTAGTCTGGCTGGCTGGAATTTAGCATTTGACTTTAGCTACCTTTAGGTCATTTGTAGATGTTGTACAGTGTGTTCAGCGACCCCTGTGAGAGTGTCATTCGACCCCCAAAGGGGTTGTGACACACAGGTTGAGAACAGCTACTAAATAGTATATTTTCTTGTTTAAGTGGCAAATGGCATTGAACACTATTTGACACAGTCAGACATAGTCATTAGAACAGTAACAGATGTGTAGTGATGCAAATTTGCATGATTTCCATGAATCTGTTCCAAGGGGACAAAATAACTGTACCTTTCTTATATTGATGTCATAAGAAAAGCCAAGGTCATCAGTTTGTCACATACTGATCCCCACTATTATCACCATATTATAGTCGCCTACAACAAGTGGTATTCACATCCCTTTCAATGCAACACTAATCCTAGTTCATGTTTCTAATTGTTGGTTATAATTTTTATAAATTTTGATTGAGACTTGACAAAAAAAAAAAGAAAAGTAAAAGAACCACTTTGATCAGGTGAGGTCAAAATGGAAAATCTGACACAGTAAACTTTACCCAATTTTTACTCCAAATTAATAAAATAGCTGTCACATTCAAAGTTGAAGTGATGCTCCATAACTTCGAGACAGATGTAAGATGTCGGATTGGTTGTATATTCTCTACATAGCAGAACATAATGGAGTTTGGTGACTAAGCACAGTTGAGGAAGTAGCAAATGAATGTGAACATTTCCATGATTGTTCGCACATACAGAAATTCAGTAGTTGAAAATAGTTAGGAATTTCCTTATCAGCGTTTTAGGATGAATTAACACTTTTTGCATGAAATGATAGCTGACCCTTTTATTATAGCCTCTCGGTTCATGCTAATATACATTTGTTGGTGCTGCTTGAGCTACATTTGGGAATTTGATTCTCTTTAAAATGAGCCACTTGTACTAGTTCTATATTACTTTTATTCCTATGCATATAAGGCAGTAATTTCAGTTTTCTCTTTGGTCATATTTGCATTTATACTACATAATGTTTAGCAGAACCCTTTGGAATATATGTTATTGGTATGCCAGTTAAGAAAGGAAGGTAAATGGGAAAAAAAAAATGAAGCTAGGAGGGCAAGAAGCAAGAGTGGAAGAGCAGTGGGTGTTATGCCCAGACTGTAAATTGCAGTTACTTGTTTGTGTTTTGAGAGGGTTACTGTACAAGTAAAGCTTAGGGAAGTGAGGCTCTCTGACACTGGCTCTTAATTGTTGACTATCAGATCATATAATGAGACATGTACTGTATATTGTTAGTCAGTATATTACAGTTCCTACAATTATGATACATTTATACTTAAGTGATTATACATAGTCATCAATATGCGATCTATCCGTAGTTGCTAAAGAACTGTGATCAGTGTTCCGTAAACTCCCTTTCAGATAAATTATTGATATGTTGTACCATATATGCAGTTAGATGTTTATTTTAGTAGAACTGCCTTTGGCTTTTTCATTTCATGTATTATAGCTTAAGGCTTATTTATTTATGCCAGGGAAGATAGTAAAGACAAACTGTTATTATTATAAAAAGGTCTTAAATGCTTTTTTTTTTTATACATATGGCCCTTGGTTCCTTGCCCATAAAGAAGTCCCATGGGCAGGATAAAGGGACCCTTTAGCAATCATTACATTTAGTTCCTCCATTAAGAGGAGAGAGAATGTGTCAATTAGAATATATACTGGTTCTTAGTGAGTGAGAAACAGTTAATGTCTGCAAAATAGACCTGACCACTCGAATCCCTTTTGTGTGTAGATGCAAGTATGGTGGGTGCTCAGGAGTAAAAAGGGCGATCTTGAACGCAATCTTAAGGTATAGAAGGATCTCCGGCACTCCGTGGGTAAATCATAAAAGTCCTTTTATTATAACCACATAGGTTCAAGTAAAAAAGATTTAAAAACATAGGAAAAAAATGCCTACGCGTTTCACACTATACGTGCTTACTCATGGCATTAATAAGATAAGGCAAAGATCGGAGCAGAGGGAACACTGTGAGACGGTCTACTGACATTCCTCACAGTGTTGATTTTACACGCGGTGCACCCACCCGGCTATGCGCTGTACAAGTGGCACTAAAGTCTATTTTATACATTTGGCCGCAGACATGACAGATCCCTCTTTTGATAGTTTATAGTTGGCCTGGTAACCATTGTAACAGCTGACACAGAGGGGCGGCAACAAGCATAACAGTGGAGGAGTGGCAATGGACCGGAAGCACCTGTAACATCTTCAAGGTATTTAAACCTGCACTTTTCTTATATTATTTTTTCCTTTGTTTTTAAATCTTTTTAACTTGAACCTATGTGGTTATAATAAAAGGACTTTTATGATTTACCCACGGAGTGCCGGAGATCCTTCTATACTTTAAAGGAGTTAATGTGCTCAAGTATAACTATAGGGACATTGGAACAGACGTCTGCACCTGAAGAGCTTCCAATCTAGTTTCATTTTGCAATTACAAACACACATTATAGGGCCAATTTAGTTAGGCTACAATTAACCTATTGTTATTTTGGGTTGTGGGAGGAAACCAGAGTAACTGGAGGAAACTGGAGTAACTGGAGGAAACCAGAGTAACTGGAGGAAACTGAAGTAACTGGAGGAAACCCACACAAGTACAGGAAGAACATACAAACTCCATACAGATGATGTCCAGTGTTGAACTGTGCACCCACAGTGCAACCACATGTGTGCAGCCCTATAAAATCTAATTTGCTCTTGTTAGTTATGTTAAGAAATAAATGCAAGTCAAGTGATGTGCAGGTTTGTTGCAGAAATATACAATATGATGGTTGTTTAACTGCTATATAAAAAAATGATGGTACATTTATATATTTAAATTGCCAAACACAGTACCTTATCAGTATCTATTTTACCATATTAATATTATCAGCAAGAATAGAGTAGTGGCCAAAAACTTGTGGTGAAAGTGATGCGCCTACAGCAGGGGTCGGCAAAGTTGTTTTGGGAGGGAGCCATTTCACTCCCTCCTTCAGCGGCGACAGCTATCTTATGAGCCACTGGAGGAGGGAGGCGTGCCCTCTCCCGACCACATGACCACCGACAGCCAATCAGAAGAGCCGTCGGCGGTCATGGGCGGGGCTTGGACAGTGCGCTCTGAGCCACAGCAAGGTGGCTAAAGAGCCGCAAGTGGCTCGCAAGCCGCACTTTGCCGACCACTGGCCTACAGCAATACAAATAGTTGTTCACAAAGATGTTGTAGTATGATCACAAAACTGAAATGAAGCACATTGTGTGACAAATGTTATATAATAATTGGGAAAAATGTACTTTTGTTGTGAAAAATGTATTTTAGAGCAGAGGTGGCGTATATTTTGACTTTCTGAACTCATTAGGAAAAGGGAAAATCTCTGTATTTACCTTTTCTCAGTGAGCTTTATAAGAAAAAGAAAAAAAGATCTTTCGACCTTTACTCACTGAGCATTTTGGGAAAAAGGAAAAATCTTTCTATTTACTTTTACTTATCGTGCATTAGGGAAAAAAGTAAAACACTTCTGTATTAACCTTAAATGTGTGATACATCCTAAAAGCTTGATTTAAAGCACTGTGCAATAGCTACTTTTTTTGTTGAAAAACATAAGATATTCTATGTTTTCTTTTCTTTTCGAAAGGTTGAATTTGAAACAATGCCGTAATGATTACTTTTGCAACCTCTGTTTAAAAAATGGGAGGGGCTCTGAATTTAACTTTGTTAAACACTTTAAATATTGTATATACACAACACTTGCATCCTAAAGAAGGGATAATTTGGCCCACTGAAACGCTAATCTCCGCCACTGCACTGAAGGGAATGAAATGGGTACTGCACCTTTAAAATGGAGCCTTGCATGTGTACTCCATTCTTTAAGGTTTCTCTATCTTTATCTGTTGCTTGTCAGTTTTTATTAAATGATAAAGTTTGAGTCATTGTCTTGTTTACAAAATTCATATATACCGTAACTTTTTCTTTAGTGATTTGACCATTATCATTTTAACATTGTAAACAAAAATATATTATTCTGAAATTAAGCAAATTTGGCTTAATGGGACATGGAAACGGTTTCCCTTCCTTGAAGTTTAGGATATAAGAGAATTTCACCTAATTTTTACAGGTTTGGTGGTACTTACCAGAGTGGTGGTATCAAATGACATAAATTAAGTCTCCAGGGGAAAAACATTGTTAATAAATTCTTATATAATAATTAAAGATCAATTTTACCATTCAGGCTGACTCAATAACTTAAGTTGGGGGGGGGGGGGATGGACAATCTTGCTACAAGCATGAGCCAATCAAGCTGCAGCCCAGTGCTCAAGAGAGTGCTCCTCCCCCTGTGTGGCTCCAGAGTATTTATTTTTACACAGTGGAAGAGGGGTCAAAATGGCTCCCTCCATAACACAGGTTGCCAACCCCTGGCTTAAGTGAATGTGGATATTTTTTTATTGCCTGTGCTATTTACAATATTTTGATCATTGTCTTATAATCTCTCTGTCAGTTTAATTTGGACACATGTCAAGAGTCACATGGTCATGTCTTACATCACTATGCACTATTACATCACTATCACTATGCACTATTACATCACTATGCATAGGTAAAAAATGTCCCATTTAAAGTAACAAGCCAGCCTCAAGCAGGTATTTGACATATAACTGTCACTCTTAAATGATTTTTGTAATAGATATTATAGACTCATTTTCATAGTTTTTTTTTCACATGTAAAGTTACTTTCTTTCATCTTTCTATTAACATTCTATTTAACCTCCCAATGCCCTGGAGTTCTCCAAAGCAAGTGGGTTGTTTAATTAAAAAGAAAGATTAGTGAAGGCTGAAATATACTATATTATATTTCATGTCTTATATTTCTCTCTATAATTATAATAAATAATCTCAAATTTATTTTTAAGCGGATCATAAATACAGCAATGTAGAGTTTCACCCAAACAGACACTCTGGGGGTAATTCAGGAACGATCAAAGTACCCTTGCGAAGCTTCTCATCACTTCGCCGAGACGGGTACGTGCTCACTGGTCTCCGGCACTTGGAGATCAGCAAACACTTTAAAGGTACTTTGGCTCAGCTTGGCGAATCGAGTGGTCGCGAGGTATCATCAAAGTATAGCAACTTCATTATAATGTATACCATACCCTGATGGCATGTGATACAAAAAGGCCACAAAACCCAATTCTGAAAGCACTCTCCACTTAGAGGGCAAGATTTGTTTACAGGTGCATGATCTGTGGGTGCTTTGGCAAGCCCCACAATTGTAGGATTAAAGGAAATAAAAGGCAGGACCACACTCTGCTATGAAAAGGACTGTTACTCCATTTATTAGATTTGAACATTGAAAAAACTATTAAAGTTTCAGGAAGCAAACATCCCTTCATCAGGACTTGAAAAGATGTAGTCCTCCTTTACACAATAAAGTGTGGTCCTGCCTTTTATTTCCATGCAATGAAAAGAGTCTTTGGTGCTATAGTTACTGAATATATGACCATTTTGGCCCTTTTTTCACCCACAAATCAGATGAAAACGGGCTAAAAGGTCTAAAATTAAGTTTTCGCCTGTTTTTCATGCGAAAAATGGAAAAAGGGGAGTGAAAAGGTAGAAAACATAATTTTCAGCCTTTTTACCCATTTCCCCTGATTTTCAGGTGAAAAGGTCAAAAAAATAATTTTCAACTTTAGTAAAGTTCGCTCATGAAATAGACTTTTTGAGATATATTTGACTGCCTTAGTTATCAAAGGATTTGAGTAAAATCTAATCAGCTGCACATATCGTCACTTGTAAATTCATATTATTGTTTATCTCTTAACCACAAAACTTCAAATCTTCAGACACTTTTTTCTAGATGGGACCGCTACCAGTTAATCCTGCCAAATACTACTGCAATAAATCAAAGAAGTGATCAGTATCTAGTACTCAATAACCCAACTAGGCTTAGTGAACTCTGCCAAATATAGCCTTGTTTGTCAGATGCCATCTAACAAAAAATGGCTTTTCTAAGACTTTTTATTATAACTCTTATTAGGGGCAATTTTTCTATGGAAAGGTAGTCATACTTTACATCGGTAGCATGGTTACCTCTCCATAGAAAAATCCGATCAAAAAACACGATTGAAAAATTTCGATCGGTAAAAAAAAAAAATCGATCGAAAATTATCGATCAATTTTTACAGATCAAACAGCCGAGATCTACAGGGAGTAAACTCGAAAATGTCAAAATCGGCCTATGAGAGAACTTTAAAAAGTAAAAAACATGAAACTTTATTAAAATTGTACCTGACAAACAATAATCTCATGACATTATTCACTAAACTGTGCCAAAAAAAACCCAAAGGGTGGCTGAACCTTCTCAACATCATCTCATACAATTTATAAATCCATTACATTTTGCCATTGAGTGGGTAACAGTATTTAAACAGTAACAGTTTAAAGAAAATAACATTATACTGCTAACGTCTGTTCCGCATGAACTGCATACTCTTATGATAGCCATTTAATGTCCTAATCCCTTACTGGATTCAGTCATTGTGTCATCACCATGGTGACAGCAATTTAGCATCAAAACTTTGTTAAAAATTAGCAATAATCAAAAGTAAGTCATCTAATTAATACATACTGTATATGAAGTTTTCACTTTCAGTTAAAGGGTAAACATGCTTCAATATAGCAACAACTCATACCAAGTAAAAAAATTACAAAAAAAAAGCAAAATATTTTCAAAGTAGATTATGAGATTATTCCAAATCTTTATTCCCCAATTTTGGTCGCATCTAAAATTCAGGCTCACCTAAAAGAATCCTGATTATAAACATGAACAGACTTCCATTAGAATACAAAAAACTTAGGTGCCATTTTGTAAGGCATTGAGCCCGAGTTGCGAGGCTCAGAGGCAGAGAAAATCTCCCTAGGCAATTAAGCCACTCTGGAGTTAGTTCAGTTCTGATTAAGACCAATGCTAGGAACACAGCTAAACTTGCCTGCCTTCCAGGTGTTTTAAATAATTAGAATTCAGTTTTAGCCTATCAGTGAATTTGATTGCCAGCCAATTGCAACAAGCTCTGCCGTATATTAGGCTGCCAAATTCTGTGTGTCCTTGCCTGAGCAAGGAGCTTACTCTGCTGAAGCCCAGAGCTGTATCACTTTTGCTTAAAAGCTGTGGTCATGGTTTATCTGAAATCCTGTCCCTGCTCTGACAGTATCCAGCATCAACCCTGGTTTCCAGCCTTCAGTCACTATCCTGATGCTGTTTTCTACTGTGGTTTTACTTACATGCCTGCTTCCAGATTTCCTGCATCCCAGGTTCTCCTTCTCCATGTCTAGTCCTTGTTTCCATAACAGCTACTGCAGTGTTCCTGTGATATAGTCACTAGTGGGAGGTTAACCTGGGTGTTGTGGCCTGGGGATTCGCTTGCAGCAAAGTCCACAAACCCTTGTGGGGGCAAAGGGTGAAGACCGGGAGCCCCTCAGACTCCGCACCTCAGGATTAACCAGCGTCAATCCCACCCACTCACTATCTGCATCATTATACTTTTAGTGTTTTAGCATATGCTTGCTTATTCAATGAAAAACACCTCAGCAGTCAAAGGTCACAATAATTGGTCACAAGTCATATCTACCATCCAAGGATGTTATTCACTAAAGTCTGATTTGTTGCATATAGGTGTTAATTCACCAGCTAAATAAAGTCAAAATAGAATGCTACTGTTGCAGTTGTATCTTCATAATGAGAATATTGTCTCAGTCGCAACTTTACTATGGAAATTTGTCGCAGTCGCATCTTTTAAAAAATTGTCCACTGTTTGAGAATTCATCAGTCAAATTCGCACCTTAGTGAATAACCTCCATGGCGTTCAACATGGAAAGTCTGACCGGATACATTTTGCAACATTTAGTAGCTTCTTCCAGCTGTTCAGCAACCTCTGGTTGAAGCTTGTAAACATGGCGAGAGGCATCTCTGTGTGACTGTTTATTGTGACCATTGACTTTTTTGTGGGTAGTCAAGAGAAAAACACTATGATATTAGTCTATCATAAGGTAATAAAAGGTGGCTAATTTGATTTCTTAGACATACCTTTAGATCATGCATTTTATATACTATTGTGTGCCATCAGAACGAACAATACATGTGTGTTTTGTATTGAATAAGCAAGCACATACTAAAAGGCACCTATATTTTGTATATCATAACGGAAGTCTGTTCATGTTTATAATCAGGACCCTTTTGGGTGAGCCTGAATATTCGATGTTTTAATGTGAACAATATTGTGGAAAAAATTTGTGGAATTATGGAAAAAGTGGAATAAAGATTTGAAATAATTTATGGAGTGCATGTAGTTTGGGGATTCTGTCTTCGCTTACATTATATATATATATATATATATATATATATATATATATATATACTGTATATATACACACAGTATATATAGATATTTATAATATGCCCCATTTGCATCTGTTAGATAGCATAACGATATTGAGACAATTGATCATCAACAAGTGCTCACATCTTTCTAAATTAGATTATGAAACCCAGCAGATCATTTATTTTAGCACAATGAAATATTTTTTAAAATGTCAAAGCTGTTAGTAAAATATCACAATTTACCTTTTAAAGCATCACATTTATATTAAAAAAAAAAGTTAAAGAAGCAATAAGCCAAATGAGTAAAAACTCACCCCACCTGAACTTGACCAACATCATAGTTTATGAACCTTCATAATAATACCACAGTTATGGCAGGTACTTGATGATTTGCCACTAAACACTATATAGTACTGACATAATGGTGCCCCATATTTAGAATATACTCAGATCTGGGCGAAATTTATTAAATTCGTAATTTTTACCGATCGATCGGAATTTCGATTGATTCCGATCGATTAATCAGAATTTGCATTCGATCGATCGGAATTTAATTTCAGGCGATCATTTTGCCTTTAATAAATTTCGCCATGAGACTGCAACAGGAGAACCAAGTTAAAAAAACACAAGGTTTTATTTATCTAATTGCAAAATGTGCCCCTTAAAATCACAGTAATAGAAGAAATAACAAGCACTTGGAGGAGAAGTTTTCAGCTAATCCTAGACCCTCCTTCCCTTAGTCAAGGGCTTAGCTCACTAATTGAGCATGCTCCCTCCTCCTGAAACTAATTAAAATTCACTTTCACTTGCTTCAGGAAGCTGCAAGGCAGCTCTGAGAGACTGAAAATCTGGATAAAAGTAGCCTAAAACAGCTCAGACTCAAAAGTAGCTTAGCAATTTAAAAGTTGCACCCAAGTACCAGACTACAGAGGAATAATAGAAGGAAGAGCTGGGATACACTGATAACTGCGGTTCCTAGTGCTTAATTTTTAATTTTTTCTATTGCTTTGATTATTCTGCAAAACTGGTAAGCCTAAACCTGCCATTTAAATACCTGTTGTACTTAAAGCTAGGCGGCTAAAAAAGAGACTTTTTACCATGCTTTAGTGTTCATTTATTGTTAATGTTGAATACTAATACTAAACATTTTTCCAGAGTAACAGTCTCCGAGTGACAAAAACACAAATGGTTAAAAATTATGTATATGTTCCTTCTCCACAATTCATGCATATCTGCATTAATTGTTCTCACATCATTTCTATTTACAGACATTCCTATTGTCTGATGGTTGACATATGATAATATGGGAATAGGATACTAGTCTCCATGGAACACATTTGTTTATATTAGCAGGTCATTATAAGTCAGCTATTTCATTCTCCCTATAAAATGAATTATATTTATGTCCCAGAGAAATTTAATATTCTGAATGTGATGGAAGGTTAACAATTCACATTGTAGCTTCTCTAAACCAGGATAGTCCTCTAAAATTATGCATTCATTTCTTGTATAGATTTCAAGAAGACCAGATAAACTTAGTGGGTTATTGGCTAAAGTGAGAATTTGACTGTTGAATTCTCAAACAGCAGATTTCCATATCTGCTACCACAACAATAGTTAAGTCGCGCCCGCAACATTATTCCCATAATGAAGTCGCGACTGTGACAGTAACCGTCTATTGCCGCTGTCTTTAGCTGGAGAATACACACCTATACGCAAGAATTTGGACTTTAGCCAATAACCAAAGTGTACATGACAAAGGTTCAAAAGCAATCTAATATAGTATAACATTTTTAAGGTCTCTGTTTTGTCTATGTAAATACAGCCTGATTTTGCAAAGTCTGACTCCCCAGCTAACTCCCTACAAGCTTGCTGTAGGAGTTAATGCAAACCTTCTTGTGCCAGTCCACTCTCACCTGCTGTTTTCTGACTCCCTCTGTCAATCGGTTTACTGAAGTTTGTGGAATAAGGGATTTTCTTTAACCAATAACTTCAAAACAGTAAAAAATGATTTTAAAAGCTCTTATTATAATAATAAGGGTACAATAACAATGTCCCCATTAAGTAAGTGAATGGAGAATGTGATTCTATTAAATTATCTTAATATGATTTGCAATAAATATTTTGGCATCTGAAAGGTATTAAAGAAGAACTAAAGGTACTTATACATAAATACATATATAAGTAGTACACCCATCTACCTCCTAATTTGTTGTATTAAAAAATCCAGAATCACTCTGTAGTCTCTGCTCTGTCCCACTGAAGCTTGTACAGCTCTGTACACTGATGGCAGCCATTTTGAATACATTAAGCATGTTAATCCTGACCTGTGACATCACTACAGAAGTTCTGGCAGGAAGCTACAGCTTATCAGCTTCACACTGCCTGTAATTACTACACTCTGCCACTAGTTTCACTTTTATAAGTGGTAAAGGGCTTACAGCAGCAGCAAACAAGGAAAGAGTTTTTTTTTTTTATCATTTTCTAAATCGGTAAATTACTCTTAACTTAAAAGGGACATCCTTTTTTAATGATAGTCTAATATATAATATTGTAATCGAACTAAGCTGCTGATGTATAGAAATAAAGACTAATTAAAATCATAATCATAAATATTTATTTTTTTAAAATGAGGATGCATTTATTCATTTAGGTGTATTTTATTGTGTTTGCTGAACAAATGGCTTTGAAGATGATGTGTGAGAATGAATCCCAGCACAGGTGTCAGAATGTCTGTCTTTGATGGTGTGAGGATGGATCTCAGTGCAACACACATATTGTTGAGCTTCTTCAATAGTGCCTTCCCTCTACCCAGCCCCATCCTGTGTAGATGCTCCCTCTTCCTTCCACCTTGTCCCTGCCCCAAACTCATACTGTGTAGCTGTTCCCCTTCCCCAGCCCCATACTGTGTAGCTGCTCCCCCTCCCTTCCCCTGTCCCATACTGTGCAGCTGCTCTCCCTCTCGATACCCCTGACCAATCCTGTGTAGCTGATTCCGACTTCCCCCCTTTCTTCCCCTGCCTGGTACCTCTCCCACACACAGTGCTTCCCCAGCACTTCCCTCTGCTGTCACTCATTAGCAGCACTGTAGTGATTAGTTCAGGGAAGGGAGTGGGCGGTTCTAAGAAGTCAGGATTACATCACTTCCCTTTCTCATGATGATTCCCCGATTCCCTTTGCTTGCTTCAAGTGAACATGCGCTGTGGCTGCCGACCACTACCTTTGGAGTGATTGGAGAAGAGGCAGCATACCACTAAAAAAAAATCACTGATTTTGCAGGTATCATATTTAAAAAAAATGGGAATTGGCTTGTGCTTCATTAATCTAAAAAAAACAAAAAAAAACCCATATAATATAATGTACCTTTAATAAATTATTTATTAAAGGTATATTATGTTAAATGGGTATTTTTTTTAGACTTTGGTGTCCCTTTAACAGAGTTAAATTCTAGAGAATAGTTTTAGAATTAAGGACATAAACTGAAGCTTAGATTATCAATTCATTGTACAGAGAGTGAAATATAACTGCAACAGCCTTCCAGCAGATGTATTGGGGAAGAATCCACTAACAGAATTCAAACAAGCCTGGAAAATGTAATAAATTTTTAAGGATCCAAATAAAGACATTTCATTGGCAGACTCAGTTAACCAGCTATTTCCCCCCCCCCCCCCCACCATAAGAGTCCATTTTACAGTGTTTTTAGATTAGATTAGATTTATTTATTTGTCACTGTATAAGTAAAGTATATACAAATCAGTGAAATTACAGATGTGTCATAGTTTGGAGAAGACAATATATGTATATTGTATGTATATTATAATATAATGTATATTATAATATAATGTATATTAAGCTAGTATAAAAAGGTATTAATTTCAAGATGACCCCTTTACATAATATAATTATAAGAAAACATAACAAAGACGCTTTATGAGCAATAAATAATCCTAGAACATGAACTACAACATCCTCAACAAACAGTGGATTTTGTACATATGGAGATTTAATAAATGAATTAGCCCAGATGTTTCAGGAACTGTAACACAAGACTCTCATGGTCACAAAGACCGAGGCATGTCTTTAGTGCAGCAGAAAAACAGAAACAAAATTTTAACTTATTTCTTTATCTTTCTGAATTGAACCTTAGAAAGTTTGTTTCTTACAAATTGTGCTGGAGGAGCCAATCAATAAATCCTGCGCAGCTTTTCACATATCCCATGCTGTGTTTACCCAGTAGAAAACATTACATTTGTATTCACCATAATGGTACATGCTGAATGGCTTGTCTACCAAAGCTTAGGAATGTGATTTACAAAAGCAGCCAACAGCTTTTGATTCAGATACACAATTTCAGATCGTTCATTCGGACTTCTGACATGTTCCTTTATGAATACTTTTTTTGTGTTTAATGAAGAAAAAAAAAAGAAAAATCCTGACAAGTAATTTGAAAGAATTTATAGTCTTTTGACAAAAAAAAAAAAAGAAATGTGCCAGTTCTATGCAAAATAAAATGAAAATCTAAAAACTCAAAAGGAAAAAAAAATACTTTACAGGTGGCAAGTAATTAAGCTATGTTTTCCTCTCGCCGCCTGCAAGACAGTGTCAGTTTTTCAAATAAATGAAAGCCACTATATTTTCAAGGATGATTTCCCATATACAGAAACTTGCCTGCTGCAGTCAATTTGAAGTATTAAAATTTGATAACTCTTTAATCACTTTATCTAATGAGATAGAAACAGCAGAAGAAAGGGAAATCCATCATGTCAGTTCAAGTACCTTGCCGTCTTCCTGCTGTGAATGTTTAACATCATGCCAGTCTCTGATTCCCTACTTTTAATAGTAATGTTCTTTCAATCAAATTTTAAGCAGAATGTAAGAGGAACGTAAAGGTTTAGACTAGAAATGACCGACTTTATGAAAAGAGCTTACTGAAGTAAGTAATGTGTGCAGTTAGCCCTATGAGACAAAATGATCCATGCCTATCATGTTGTCATTCTGCTGCTCCCAAATTATTAACTACAGGGCAGGCATTACACATGCTCAGTGCACCAGTAATCCTGGCACTCATATATATAATTATTAGCCCCCAAAGCAAAATCGATTTCCCTGAGTTTTTCTTTAGAGTGTGGGGTAGCTCTGGGCATTTCCCTTCCAAGGGTTTGTTCACAAAATTCTCTCTTGCTTAACATGTATATAACATTGTAACATAGTTTGGACAAAAAAATACATTAGACTATCCAGTTCAGCCTTCCAGTGGAGGACCTCATTGACAGAAGGGCAAATTCACCTCGCTACAATTTGAGTTGCATTGCCAAAATAGTCACAAATTCACTTCTCATTATTGTCTAAGCAGAGAATAGATTTTTCAAACAGGCAGCAAACATTGTCAGATATGTGTAGTGTGGCATTGTCAGTCAGATAGAAGAAGGATGAGAAGTCTTGGAGAGTGAGGCGAATTCAACCAATGAAGGGCAGTGATGTTAGTCTCACACTGTCCCACTAACTCTATTGTGTGAATATTCTATCTCTATGTCACCTTGTCTCTAGGTCATATTGTCAATTAGTCACAGTCGTCATTGTCACTTTTGAATGAATAGTCAACTTACACACCACTGGAGCCCTGCCATCAACCCACCACTTCGCCAGTGTGAAGTGGCAAAGTCAAACAGGTGAATTCAGAGCAATACACCTAGTTACATTCAAACCATTCCTCTACTTAGTCACAAGTAGAAGTACCTGTGCACATGTACACAAAATGATGCAAAGAGTTCCATAAAATTGTGACTATCATAGTCACCTCAGTTGGTCACGTATTTGTCACTTCCCAGAGTTTGCTCAATAAAACAACATAGAGAAGCGGAAAACAGACGCAAATTCATAGCTCTACACAACTATTTCCTCTTTAATAAATGAGGCTCAAAATGTTCACTCATCACTGAGCTGACCCTTTAAATGCTTTAAGGTTTTGCTGGCACTGGGGTCTAAGAAAAACACTTTTAAATAGATTCTTTTTATATCTATAAATAATAAGGTCAGGTCTTACCCTTTACCTTTAATCAGCTATGTACCTTATGACATCCCACCCTGGGTGGAATAGTTGTACTGGTCCCCCAACCACCTGTTAAACAGAAAAAAGAAAGGCTGAGTAGGATCCAGAGGGTGCTCCACTTGGAGGAGCTACAAGGGCAACTTGAGGGAGTAGAATGTTGGCAGCCATAACCACTGCAATCTCATTTAGTTTTTTCCTTGCCTTTATCTGCTGTATATGCTGTTAGCTCCTGTGCTGTATATAGTTTACTGCATTGATTTTTCCAATAAGGTCCCACCTAACACTGGCCTTGCTTTGTAGATTGCTCTAACAAGACTAAGAAATAGAAAAGATCTCATTTACATTGGCATCATGGTTATTCATAAAGAGTAAAATATTTATATTTAAAGTCAAATTACTGTTTGTTTGGTTTTTTTTTGCATTGTTTTGTTTAACTTGTTGACATTCTGTTGCAAAGCCATTTATGCCCAAAGTTTTCAATGAACTTTATATAATACACATTGAGTGAGTTAGAATGCCTGCAAAAGTAAGACTAGGTTCACACTAGCATATACTGTAATGTGCAGGGCATAATACGCCAGTGTGAAAAAAAAAATACACCCTGGTGTATTTTTCTGTTGTATTTACCAGCCACAGTGTGAACACTCCCTCGGCATTCACGGCTCTTCCTATCTGGCCGCATTTTGTGCATATGCTGACAAAAATAGGACAGCCAGGGTTCTGGACGTGGCGTATGAACGTTATATGCGAGTGTGTCCAGAACTAGGTAAGTAGCATAGGGAATCATTAAGCTGTATTTTTTTTTTCACACTAGCAAGGGTAATTCATCAAAAAGCGAAGTGAGCTACGATCCGTTTGGCTCACTTCGCTAATAGTAGTATGCGCATGCTG
>WMED01001329.1:0-27842 GCA_019650415.1 Pipa parva
ACAGTATAGCTACCTTTCCATGGATATATTCAATAAAAAAAAGTTTGTCACGGCAAATATCGCATGAGGCTAATCTCGCGATACTTACCGCGAGAAACTTCAAAGCCTTCTCCCGAGTTATTAAACTCAGGAAATGGCTTTTCCGAGTTTAATAAATTTCGCCCATATATACAGTATGTGTCTGTATGTTTATTCGGTTGGAAAGGGAATTTAGATTGTAAGCTCCATGTGGCAGAGACTGAAGTGAATGATGAATATCTGTAAAATGTTGTGTATGATGTCAGCGCTATATAAATCAATCAATCCATATAGAGTCTCTGTCTAACAAGCATATGGGGAATAAATTCTGAAATTAAATTAACACCCTGTAAAACAATACTTCACTGCTGATGTTTAGATTATTTTGTCTACTTTTTCTAGGATGTCTTTTAATGCCCTATCAATTCCCTTATTGATCATTTGTTACATGTTTGGTTTTGTGTTTATGTTTCCCTAAATAAACCTATTAATACATAATGTTGATAATAAACCAAATGCATAAATACAGCAGACAGAGGGGTTTATACTTTATAGTGATATTTTCCATTGATGAAATGTCCTTAGTGACCTATACACAAAAATCTATTTAAGATGCAATAAAGCAGTAGAGTTTGCAGGTTAATAGATTATTTGGAACTATTCCAAAAATCAATTGTGGTTAGCTGCTTAAGATCAAGACATTAATGGCAAGAGGACATAGGTGAGTTGAGCAGGGGTAAGCAGCATAGGGGAGTTGGGGGCAGCACAGTATGGGGAAAGTGGGGGTTTGGAGCAGTACAATAGGGGTAAAGAGAGGGTGGGGTCAGCACAGTATGAGAAAAGGGAGGGTTGGGGCAGCACAATAAATGTGGAAAAGGTGGGGGGTTGTGGGTTGAAAGGAGCTTAATCATTTCAGCACTACTTTGCACTTCTTCACTTGATTTGCTGTAGGGCACTATATGGGTGTAACTGCTGCACTGTGTAGGGCACTATGGGGTAACACTGCTGTAGTGTATTGGGCATTGTGGGAGAGTATCTGCTATACTTTAAGAGGCACCATGGAGGGGAGACTGTTGGGGGGGGGGGGGGGGGGAGACATTCTGGGCCTCATTAAACCTTATCCTGGCAATAGGATATTGTACCACTTTTTGTAATACATAAGGATATTAAAAGTCACTCAAGAAAGGCTGCAGGTGTGGAGCTGAAAAAAATATTCAGTCATTTTTCTTATCATTCTCATGATGTTTAAACTGATCTAATTTTATCTAATTGTTATCCATTGATCACTTAGTGCACAAAGGCTAAAAATCCCTAAACCCTGTGAAATATGTACTGCTGCTATTTACTAAAGAGATGCAATGGCAGTTGGAGGAGTGCAGTGGCAAATACAAACCATTAATGTGCTTTCAAATGAGCTTTTTGAAAAGTGGGGTGATTTTGAAATAAATCACTACTTCTGTTGTCAGTACTAGTCATTTATATACAGGTTAATGTACCCCTTTGCATTGAATAAGGTTGTGGAAGTGAGAAATGCAATGTTGGCCACATTGTATGTCTAATACCGGTCTGAATTTATTCCGGTACAGCCTTGTACACTGAATAATTATAAGCTCTAGACGAGAGGATCCTTTATTGGGTTAATCTGACACTGCATATATAAGGATCTCATGTCTTTGAATCCTAGTTTCACCTGCTGCCTCTACTTCATTCACACTGAAGAGAATGTACAAAACAGAGAAGATGAAGAAAAAGAATTCTGAAAACAGAAAATGAAAATAAAACGTTTCATTCGTTTTAGTGGAAAAATACTTTTTTCCCCCATTATTTTTAGGGAAACACACATTTTCTTGGTAAAATTATGTCATTTGGATTTAAAGACATGCATTGTTTAGCAGAATTGTGACGCCTTACTGCAAAGATAGGAAACATTTTCATTTTAAACAAAAGCAAATTTGTGTTTCTTCCAAAAAAGCCAAAATGTTTTTGTTTTCAGTCATTTCTCACCTTAATAAAAATATGCCCCAAAAGAGCAGATACGCCCCTGTTGCTTAGTACACTTAGAAGGAAATACTCAGAATTTAAACCTGAGTTATGACCCATTCCAACTAATGGTTACATTGATTGGTTTGCGATAAATTGATGAAAGGTAATTGTTGATAGGTAAGAGTTTGTATCTATGGTTGTGAATGTTCCCTGTAGTGTAATATGTAATCACTTGTAATTAGGCTTTACAGATTTCCCCAGCACCATTTGTACTTCTGTAGCCTTGAATTCTGTCAATTCTTTGGAACACACATTAATAACAGTATAAACAGAGGCAGTACACTAATAATGCTGTCTCATTCCTGCTAATTTCAATCACACTTGAAATTCTATTGATTGGATGCACTTACAAGCCTAGTTCCCATGAGCTTTTAGTAAAAGGTTATTACTCTATCAGCTTCTAACAATCATTTCACTCTCCTTCTTATCTGCTTGGTGTGATGAGGATATCTTGAAGGGGAAATTCACTTTTTTTTTTGTTAAAATCTAAAAAAAATAATATTTTGCTATTAATATTTTTTAACTTCTTGTGAATAATGTATCTAAATATTTTTTTTCTGTATCTCTCTAATTTCGCTATTTGTCGTGTCACTGACCAAAAATAGTACACACGGCTTTAAATAGACTGACACAAGTTGTCTTAGGACATTATCAAATTGCAAAAAGGGGAAATATCTGTGACTTTTTTCCAGACATGGATTACTGCAACAAAATGCCTCCAATCTAGTTTTATATAATATGCGTCTGGCAGTGTCAAACAGCATCGGACTGCTTTTCCAAGGCTCAATGGGAGGACCCACCCCTGTGCCAGCCAAAGTTGACAATAGGGGAAGATTACAGCGATGCAGGGCTCTCCTGCTGGTGTCCCGGTGGCCAGACCAACCCTGGTATCAGACTGAAGTCACTTGGGCCTACCAGTGAAAATGTGACTATGGCTTAATCATTCTAAAGCCCACAGAACCCATCATAATACTCTGTTTTCTCTCACTTTTTTCATCTTTTTAGTGGTTATTTTGGAACTTGCTCAGTAGCCCACCCATGTATAAATTAAGCTGCAATTTGCTTACTGGCCCCGCACAGTAGCCAAAACATTTGCGCATGAGAAGAACTGCAGAATAGCCCATGGAGATGTCTATTAGTTATACTGCATATTGCCCCCTGCCCCTCAGCTGCCTACTCATTTACTCCATGCTCCTGAATGATTTTAAATCCCAGATGAACATGGTTGAATAAATTACATCTGATGCATTCAACAAACTCCCAAAAGGCTAATAAATAAAATGGCATTGCCACAGCTGGTGTCAGGTGTCAGACACTTATTATTATATAATCTATATCTGATTCTGACCAGCTGGATGAGATAGAAAATACTAAATTAGTTGTCATTAAAAAAGATTTATTATTTTGCTAAGTCTTCAAAACCAATTTTCCCCCAGTGCAGGATGAGTTTGCTGCTTCGGTTTGGAGCACAAAGACAGTCCCTTTCTCTCTAGTTCTATTGAACATCACCTTCTCTCCATTATGTTTCTTTATATAGAGATGTAACAGGTACCATGTATAAGTCGATAAATTTTAGTAAAAAAAATCATTTAAAATAGTACAGTCCACTTATACACGAGTCAGGTTAGTTTTAAGAGCAAAAAAAAAAGATCAACAGAGCAGGCTAGAGAGAGCTGCTTGGAGCCTCGGCACAAACAACAGCACAGCAGGAGAGGCACTGACCCGAATCTGCAAGCAATTACAGCACACACACAATAGTGCTGAATAAACTCACCAGGGGGAGGGGTAGTTGGGCAAGCCTGTTAACAGCAGCCACCCATTGCAGACTCTCACACCAGCAAAGCTCCTGGTGCCCAACCGGAGCAAACAAGAAGCACATGCAGTCAGGGACTGCCCCTTAAAGGAGAACACACACTAAACTGTAGCTGACAGAAATAAATAAAATCTTATTGCTATCTTGTATTTTTCCAACAATTCTTTAATAGGTTATGCTAACAAAAACCCCAAGTTTTACTCTCGACTTATCCATGGGTCAAAGCAAATTTCATAATTGTTGGCCCAAAAACTGTCCTTGACTTATACACGAGATCGACTTATACATGACGGTATATATACGGTATATGATCTTTGGGTTTTGTTATGGCCTCTTAATTGTCTTTTCTGACTAATTGCATTTTTTATTGTTATTTTTATTGAAAGTTTGCCAACATAGTATTGTTAAAGTACATATAGAGATGTTTATTATTCTAGATTAATACACATGTAACCAGCATTCAACGATTAACTCTGCGAATGTAGATTATTCAAATTTTTTCATAGATTTAATTTGCTTTGTGAAATGAAGTAAAAATCATCAGCTCACATTCCATCAGCTCAGTACAACCTAACTCCTAAGCCATTACATCATTATAATCAAGCTCAACTCTTTATTTCCACTAAATAACTTCAGTTCTAAGCCATTTTCCCTTTACTCATAATTCACTTACAGGTGGTTACTCAATACTAAATACCATTATTGCAAAGCACTCTCTAATTAGAATTGAAGGGATGGTACCCCCCTAATCCAATCCCAGTTTGGGCAGTGTATATAGACTGTAGATTCACATGATCTGGTTATTGGAGGAATTCTACTTTTTTCAGATACTTCCTTATATGCAATACTGAAAGGTCATAGTATAGTTATTTGATTGGAATAGTAGATCATATAAATGAATTTAAATGGGTTGTTAGAAATACGATAAGTGTAATCTACAGGGTAAGTGGTTAATAAGAAGCTAGAAAATAAAGTATGTTATTTAATGAATGTGTAAGATCACATGCTGGGAATAACATCATGATATTAGCATGTATTATCTAGAATAATAAATAGAAAATTTGTATCTGTGCCAGCACAGTCTTAAAATAACTTTTATAAGCAGCATTAAAGGAACAGTTTACTTACCAGCAGGTATCTATCTATCTATCTTATATAATTTTAGCACTGGATGAGATGGTTCACTGGTTATCTTGAGATGAGGCAAAACTTTGTAGTTTCCCACAGTATATAAGACAAAGTAGGACAATTGCTAAGCGCATGGTAAGTGAATAAGTATCAGCACAAACTAACTAGATGAGTAGTATGGCTTAGGGTTTAAGTGACAATGGGAGAAAACAGAAAGGACAGCTTGAGTCACACTGAGAAAATGCCCCTGGTACTAAAGATTTAGAAATAATTTAGCACCTACTGGAAAAAATCCTAATGGGTAAATACCGATGGGAGTACCTCTAGCTTCACTGGAGAACAAATGTTTGTTGAAGCAGAGTCTGATAGAAAATAAATGAACTGTATAATTCTTGGTGTAGACCCAACAACTATAGGGCCTCCGTTAAATCACAATTGGAAACTCTCTAGGGTTGCAATTTGCAATGCTTACAGTATTAGTGTTCAAACAACTGTACATAAGAAATGCATTTTTTATTTTGTACATGGCATGTAAAATGTAAATAAATATAATCATAAATAATATTAACTATATAAATATGGTGCTGTACATTATGCTGAGAAGGAGATAACCAATATACAAAGTACACTGAATTGCTGTATAGTAGTGGTGCTGATTTTTGTTGTTAAAAACATATCAGCAAGCAGTGTTTCATTGCATTATTCCAATGTTTTAGGTTAGAGAAAACTGCCTTGGACGATAACAACCAATACTATGAATGTCCCTGCACCAGTAAAATATATCATTTAAATACCAAATGATCTTGTGTGACATTGGATTTGTGTTCTTTCTCTGTCATTTATTTCCCTGTTTAATAAATGAATCAGGAATATTGAGGGAGAGATAATGCATTGCCATTTGGCTTTGAGATAAATGGTGCATACATTTACAGTTACTAGTATCAAATAACAACTTCCAATTCACAGTGAATATTGAATAATAAGGCACAGATCTAAGTGAGAAAGACTCATCCAGATACCACAGCATGGGGGGGGGGGGGAGCTCATTATTTTGCGGAAATTGTCTACAGAGTCCATGTTCAGGAACACAGGTTAAAAGAATACAATGTTTCATTTCAACTGTTTAATTAAAAAAATATTCTAAAATATTTGAACAAAAAGAATACATTTGTAATAAAAGGTTTTATATTGGAATATATACTATACAACACAATGTAAATGACTATGGTACAGCAATGCGGAAGTGTGAAATGGACATGAATTCTGAGTTGTACGTGACAGTTTGGATTTTTATACCCTTTAATCTTAGAAATTGCATGTCCTGATGTTAGAACCCATGTTTTTCCCTGGATACCTACCCTGCTCTGATATAGGGTTTAACCCAAAAACATGTTTGGGGGGTGTCCGGAGGGGCAGTTTAGTTTAGGGTAATAGAAGCTTCAGCGTGTGTTTAAAATGTGATATAATAAAGGGCACGTAAAAGACTTGTAACAAGATGGGAGAATCCCTTGTGTTTATTTAAAGCAAAAGGTAAGTGAAAAGTTAAAAAGTATTGCACATGGGAGAGCAAATAAACAACTCTACCATTATACAAAGCCTTATGCTTCTTATTGTCATAGAGCTGTAAATAATTTTAATATCCATGTAAAGTATAAATTATAACACACCATAACTTTAAAACCTGCTTTTTGCACTAAGCCACACCCTTTGAGTGTAATTTACCACTGGCATTTCAATTCTTCTTCATCAATATAATAGCACATAGTACTCACATGAACAGAAATGCACATGGTGGCATTTGGCCAGTAGGAGGATTCTGGGAGATATTTGCACCATGTGCACTAATTGCCAGGCCCACAATAGGTAATATTACAGTTAAGGTTGGCCTTTACAATTATATCTAAACTCTACACTATAGAATTGTGTAATATGTGGAAACTGGACTAGCAGATTTTAGGCCTTTTTAATTACTTTTTGTTACCATAAGTGTATCTGTTACTATAGTTTTCTGGAAAGAATGCTAGTATACATAATGCCCATCCTACTCATACCCTAATCTCTGTGCCCACTACCCACTGTACTTCGTATAAATATATTACACATATATTTGTTGGTCCTGTGACTTGTCATTTGGTCTAGGTTTAATAAAGTAGTTCTGGATAGATTATTTATTAACATATTTCATTTTTTTCAACCATAGTTTATGTTGTATGTGACAGGAAATAGAATGTACATAATGCTTTGTCATTACAATAAAAACATCCTGTATGGAAGAATCTATCAACATGGGCATGATTTATCCACCTAAAAATATGTAAATGGCTTCTTCTTGCATGGAACAGTAGGACCACAAAGGGGGTTATTCACTAAGGTGCAAATTCAACTGTTAAATTCTCAAACAGCGGATTCCCATTGCAAATCCGCGACAATTTCCCCATTGTAAAGTCGCGTCAATATTCTCATTATAAAGACGTGACTGCAACAGTAGCAGCCTGTTGCGACTGTCTTTATCTGGCGAATTCGCACCTATACGCAACAATTCGGACTTTAGCGAATAACCCCCTGCTTCTGCTATTTCACGCTGGATCTAATTCCATGCTTATTACCCAAACTGAAAAGCGCTGTCATAGCTGTAAATGTGTCCTGTGTTTACTAGGACAGTCCTCTCTGTCATAAAAAAAAGAAATGTTTGATTTTTCCAGAAAGGGACTGGGTTAAATCAAAATAGGGAGGGGCAGCAGAGCATCGCATTTATTTGGGATTCAGATGTTAAATGGGGAGGGGCAGCAGAGCATCACATTTATTTGGATTCAGATGTGAAATGGAAATAGGGAGGGACAGCAGAGCATCACATTTATTTGGGATTCAGATGTTATATGGAAATAGGGAGGGGCAGCAGAACGTCGCATTTATTTGGGATTCAAATGTTATATGGAAATAGGGAGGGGCAGCAGAGCTTCGCATTTATTTGGGTTTCAGATGTTATATGGAAATAGGGAGGGGCAGCAGAGCGTCGCATTTATTTGGGATTCAGATGTTATATGGAAATAGGGAGGGGCAGCAGAGCGTCGCATTTATTTGGGTTTCAGATGTTAGCAGCTGGTTGTGAGTATTGCTTGTAGGATCTAGAAACTGCATTGCAAAGTGTGCTATTAGTATTACAATATTACAAATAAACAGTATTAAGCAAACTCTAGTGTACTACTGATAATCACATTTTGTTCCTAATGAAATAATTTATACTGGGTAGAAAGGAAATTACTGTGTATTAAATATTGTCCTAAAATGGAATTAATCATATACACTAATTCAAAAAACACACTAAAACAAGTCAAATATGACAATAGATTATCAGTTGTTTAGTCTTTCACTCCCATCGGGGGTAACTCATGAAAATGCAGGGCCTAAAATGAATGGAATAGTCTGGGGTCTCCCTGCTTAATGCAACAGTAACATCACTTTCTGAATATTCAAATATAAATGTTGCAGGCAGAGGCGGCCCTGGCCCTATCAACACCCTAGGAAACCCCCATCCGGCACTCACCCCCCCCCCTGTCCCGTGGCCCCCTGGGCAGGCGGCATCCCTAGCATTTGCTTATACTGGCTAATGGCAGAGCCAGTACTGGCTGCAGGCATTATTATTTCTGTAAACAAAGTGAAAAACTATTCTACTGAGGAGGACCTTTCAATTTTGGGGCCCCTTGGCAAATGCCTTTTTGGGTTAATAGATGAGTCAGTCCTGACCCCCTCACTCCTACTCACCACCAGAAACTTAGGTCTAAGGTAAACTAATTAGCTATAAAAAAATGCCAGTTAGGGAAAGCATGAAGTTTATTCATCTACTGTGTCTAGATTGCTTTAAAACTCTTTTTAGATGAGTGGACTAAACAGAATTTTCAGTTCCAGTTTTTGTCTTTTTTTGCTAATATATTTATGGTAATAGGTCATCTGTGGCTGATGACATATTGTTCCTGATTGGGATTCCTTGATGAACGCTGAAGTGCCACTTTGTCCTCGAGCACAATTTTATACTCCATACATTGATTTGTCCAGCATCAAATAACTCCCACATTTATTATTTAAAGGGGATTTCAAATGACATTTCTGAAGTTGGTCTACTTTTTTAATTTTCTTTATTACATTTAAAATGGTCTGTTAATGCTAGGGTAGGTTAACCTAGCAATCTGGAAACAAACAGGCAGATACTGACCGCTCAATCCCTACTGGAACTGTGAAGGTGCGGGTGCACGGAGGAGGCAGGAATAGCAATCTGCCAGGAATAGACACGAGTGCAGGACATTAACACAAATGTAAGTCATTATAAACAATGATAAAAATATTTAATCTTTAAGTGATTTTTTTGACCCCTAGCAACCAAAAATAATGAGGCAGAACAAAAAGAAAAATTATTTTAAAAAATAAACATAATAAAAATCAGTTGTAAGATGAACATTTACATGAGTTAATTATATGATGTGGCATCGCAAAACTTCAATAAAAAAATAGAAGCTATGCTTTAATAGTGATCGCAGACATTTTTATACAGGTATCGCCCTTTATAAGAAAAAATATTAGGACACAACCCCAAATAGCCTACCCGGTGTTCATTGACACCCTTATGGGGTCCATGGACCCCAGAAAACCAAGACCTCTAAAGTGTTTTATATTAAAGCTGACAGTGAAGCCAGACAATTTAAAGGTCAGAACATTGGTACTGACCAAGTTCATCCAGTGAAGTCAATGGTCTGTGTGTTAGTAAATGGATATTTAACTAGACAACATACCATGTAGTATAGGTCACAGAATGATCACAGGAACAAAACAATTTGCTTGGATTGCACAGTTCCTAAATATCAATCCTTTCAGTGAATTCTATTGGATGAGGCAGGCTGGGATTTACCACCATCCAGTTTGCAGCAGCTGAGCACTGCCATCCTATCAGGAAGGATTAAAATGTCTGGGCCCCAGCATGTGCATGAGTTGAATAGGCTTTTTATGAATGATATTAGAATTTCAAAATGACTTGATCCCTTCCATTTGGGTGCAACTATCCCTGTCAACAGCAGTATTGTTGAATGTTACGCTGTTGGGTATATTTGCTTCTTTTACCTTTTTAGCATTTTTTGTTTATCTGGAATGCTGGGAACTATAGTTCAGAAATATATAACTTTACATTTCCACTAAATCTATATTTACTATTATGTGCATAATCTTCATATGACTTTAAAAAGAATTGTATCCAACATTATAGTCTAGCAAGCTTCGAGTTGCCCTTGGAACAGAAATAACTTGTAACACAGCTTTGAGCTGGACTGGAATTCTCTGTACTAGCACTACCCAGTCCTCCTGGATTCGCCAAGTAAAAGCTGCTCGTCATGAAAGCTAGGAGGATGGTGCACAGCTATTTTTACTTCCGAATATTCCATCAGCATTTCAGAGGCCCATGAGAAGCTAGTACTACTCATCAGCTAATTAAAATAAACCGGCAATCAAATGGAAAATATTTGATATAATTCCATCATTACATAATAAAAAAAAAAGGCTTAATGTGCTATTAATCACAAAGGCAAATATTCTACATATGATCATAGCTATTGGTCTGCATCTTCTCTGCAGTGATGTTAATGACACCAGGACTGCACTTCTGCAAGCATCCCAAGCAGCCAAGGCACTATGAATACTAGCTAGGTATGTATAAGTATTGCCTGCAGCAAGTTTGCTATTACAGCCTTTGGAGACTGAGATGGTTATAGCTTTCATCTATGACTTATGGAAATAGTAAAGCATTGGCATATCCAGGGAATTATTCTGATTGCCATATTTGGAGCTGGAAAGGAATTTTCTCTCTAAGATAAGGATAATTGGATCTTGCCTTATGGTTTTTTTTTTACCTTCTTCTTGATCAACATTACAGGTTAATAGGCTAATTATTATTATTACTATGTACCTATGTATGGTCCGATTTTGACAGGTATTCTGATCATTATAGATTGACATATGATATAACTTTGGGAGAAAACAACTCAGTGACCCCTCTGGACACATAACAGCTAAAAGGAAAGGGTTTTATTGCAAACAGAGGAGCTACAGGTTTGTATGAAGTGAACAAGGCTGGGATGTCATAGAGGAACAGAACGCCTATAAAGCAGTGCTATGTGAATTGCCCCTAGAGGGAAAATCTTTATCTGGGAGTTTATCAACTGCCTCTGGGATAAGACTGTCTGGAAAATGTGCCCCATACAACAATTAAATGACCAGAGATAAATGTGCACACGTGTTTAGTGAACAAGAAAAATGCACCACAGTGTTCACTCATGTGAATCCAAAAATGAGCTCTATATATGCTCACCAGATATAAGAAAAATCAAAACCTTGAAGTTTCAACCAATATTAGAGTCTTCATGCGATCCAAACTGCAGCTTTCCAATAACTCATAGAACATCCCAACGGGTTGCCATATGTAAATGAGAAATACTACATAGTGTAATATTGCAACACACATTTATTTGAAGAGATTTCTTCAAATATACTCACAAAGGAAGAAGGATAAAATCACATATATAATAATTTGGAACAATGTCCCTTTAAGAAAAGATGTCCCAAAAAAGGATCACTCTGTAGGAAAAACGATTCCAAAAAACTAATGAAAAAATGTATGGAAAGTCTGTGAGGATTCACATGAGTGAACACTGTGGTGCACTTTTCTTGTTCACTAAACACACGTGTGCACATTTATCTCTGGTCATTTAATTGTTATATGGGACGTTTGGATCTGGCTACTATTGTTTACCTATTTGGTTCATGCACTATTAGAACGTTTTTGCGCTACTTCCACAGGACGTTTGTTTTCGTTTTTGAGAAAATAGTTTTGAAGAATCGTGAAATTTTGGAAATGGACTAACTGGATGTGACTGACATAGATATATACACATTCTTTATCACGTTGATTATCATTATTTTTTATCACTTATTTTGCGCTGTTATCTTAGAGAATTTAATTCTCGCTTGACTTTTCAAAAACTATTCATTGTCTTCTGCGCGGTAAAATATACAGTAAAACGTATCATTCTGATAAACCCCCATTGCAGACTCCACATTATTTTTCATATTTTCTTCAGTTTATGTATTAACAATGCCATCTAATGATCAAGAAGGAAAACAAAACAAATTAAAACGTATTAAATAAATACCAGTTATATTGGAAGACTTCATCCTCTCATTAAAGGGGATGAAATTTAGAAAAATCAAAAACCTCATTTTCGACCTTCTTGATTTTTTTATGTAAAGATAGCCCTTGGATCGAAACATTTCGATTGATTTTTTTTATTTTTTACGATCTAAACATTGAAATTTGAAATCATTTGATCGGAAAAAAAAAAAAATCAACAGAAAAATATCGATCGAAATGTTTCAATCTAAGGGCCGTTTTTACATTGAAAAAAATTTGAGGTTGAAAACAACCTTTTTGAGTTTTTAAAATTTCACATTAAATATTTATTAAAAGGCAAATTCGCCAAGTGTAGTGACTTTGCGTCTGTTCACGTCACTACGATCAGGAAGACGCAAATTCACTTCTTATTAAACACCTTTTATTAACAGTAACACATAAATATGCAAATAACGGTTGAAGGCTGGTCTGTTCCAGGTTAACCCTCAGTCCTTACTCTGCTTGTTGTACTATGACACTGATCTAGAGATGGATTTTCTTTTACCCTATCATCATTGATTTTGGGATGACAAGGAGTTGTAGCCATAGCGCAAGACTTCCCTGCACATAGAAAAAAACTGCTTTACTACCACGACTTGTTAAACTGCTGCCAATACTCATCAAAGGGAATTTATTTTAGATCATGTTATGCTAATAGCTATTTTTAACAAGTAACTTAATCACCTGGTCAACAACAGTTTAGGTCGAATCAAGATTGAAACTTTCTGTTCCATATGCTGTAATGATAGGATGAGAAACAGTGTGAAAGCAGTGTGTTATTGGAGTTACTGATTTACCAGGAAGTTCACACTACTTGACTTTCATTTATTTCAGTCATGAATAATATAGGACACACTTCACCACAAATTATAGTTATCCTGTGGACTACTGTGCAGTGGCCAAATCTGTAGACTATAAAGCAACTTGGTGGCATACCAAGCAATATAACCCTGAAAACTAATGGGCAACCTGCGATACTGAGTATTGAGCAGTGGAACTGATGGAAACAGACTGGGCACTAATATAATGTTAACTGAAGCTAATAAAAATGTAGAATTGGCAGCTGGGCTAACTAATGCAATGTGAACCAATTGGCATTTAAATGAGATAGTGAATATGAGGTAGATGGATTCATGTAAAGCAGTAGCAATGTCTGTACATATAATACTCCTTTGCTTATTTGTGTTGAGTATGATACAGTGTGCATGATAATACTGCAATTTGATAGTTGGATTTGGCTGCCTTTGGTGGGCAAAAGATACCACAGTCTGATACTACATTTATCCCATAAGGAACCCTAACTATTAGGTTACACACCTGGGAAATAGACACTGGTTTATTTTTAACCATTCTAAATATGTTTTTTTGTGGCTTCTGCAAGCTAAGAATCGCACCTTATTTCGGTCATGTAGGTCTGATTTGGCTGTCAGAGGAAGTGCGGCTTCTACCCTTGGAATTCTGGGAATTGGAATCTCAGACTGTACTATCTTGCTCAATAAAGAAGAGTTGTGCAGAGGTTTCTCAAAACATATGGTCCCCTGCAAGTATTTTATTGGTGGCCAGAGTTAAAGGGGTAAAAATCAATTCTTATCTACAACTATAATCCTTTGCATTCAGCAATATATAGTCTTTACAGTTTAGTGACCAGGCCTTTCCTTTTACTGGGAACACATTTAAAAACAACAAGAGTTGAAGAGAAGCTATTGCCTTTACTAATGCCACTGATTGCTTTAGCCATAATTGGAATAAGATCTATATCACAAATGGCACACTCTAATCCACATACACAAATAAAAACAGCATTTTTAGCATTTCCAGAATGTGAACATATCCTGGCCAGGTCTTATTTTGTTTGTAGAGTTACATACACATAAAAAAATCTTGTTTTATTCCAATGATCGAGGTTTTCTTTTTACTTCCAAAGCTACCAATGACAACTGTAGTAAGCCTGATGAAGGGTGATATAATACCCTATAAAACCCTAACTTTCTGCCTGCCTGAACAAATGAAAGTTTAATCCCCCTGATGTACCTGTCACTGTGCTAAACTGTAAAACAGTTAGAGGTGTGCCCAACTGATTATGGTATACTATTAATTTAAAGGCAAAGTATAATGCTGCATAGATTTGTCTTCATCCATTGTGATCTAACCTGTGTGGTATACATTATTCGCCATGTTTAATTAATTTATTGTTGCTAAATTAAGAAATAATTAAGTTGTAGGTGGATGTATATAAATGTATTTCTACCACAAAATCAAGCCCTGTTATTTATGAAGTCTATTAAGGAAAATACAAAAAAAAAAACCAAAAAAACAAACTCTGGCTTGCTATTAACATGCACTCTCCTATTAAACATGCTAAGAAAAAGTGTAATTTATGTTAATGCAAAATCAGAAATTTCAGCTCTACGATTTTACCCAATGTGACTGTCATTTAAAAAATCCCCATATAGATCAAATAACAATCATGCAAATAAAAATACTGTGTTAGAAAAGGTTGGAGCGGGGAGAATTATTTTCTTTTCACAATATTTCATTGCTTGTAAGCTTTAAAAGAGGTATATCCTCCGAGTGCTGTAAAGATGGCACAATAAAATCACCTTATTACCAGCACAGCTAATCATGTGCACATTGTCTGTAATGTTACGCAATGTAACTTTAGCAAGGCTTGAAAAGTGCAAGGACTACACCTTAGCATTCACCAGATAAAATATAAGAATGGGGTTGTGGTTGACTAAGTTCTAGGATCTAAGCTCCACCATTGTGTTTGATAAAACACTAATGAATGAAAAAGTAGGAGTCCAAATAACAGTGTGTGTTTTCTATTGCTTCGACAGAAATGGCAAAATACCGTATTTTCCGGGCTATAAGGCGCACCGGATTATAAGCCGCATCTTCCATCAGGGCTGTCCATCAGGGTTTCGTCCATATACAAGGTGCACTGTATTATAAGGCGCAGCACAGTACGTAGATCCGGTTCATGAATATTCACTGCACTTAATTAGGGGGGAGGAGTATGGTGTATGCCGCGTGTTGCCTGGCCGAAGCCTGCCATGCCTGTGCCTGCCCGATGTCTGCCATGCCTGTGCCTACCCGATGACTGTGCCTGCCCGATGCCTGTGACTGCCCGATGCATGTGCTTGCCGATGCCTGCCATGCGTGTGCCTGCCCAATGCCTGTGCCTGCCTGATGCCTGTGCCTGCCATGCCTGTGCCTGCCATGCCTGTGCATGCCGATGCCTGCCATGCCTGTGCCTGCGATGTCTGCCGACCCCCTGAGGTAAGTTACCCCATCCACACATTAGGCACACCGGACTATAAGGCGCACTTTGTATTTCTGAGAAAATCTCAGCATTTTAAGTGCGCCTTATAGTCCGGAAAATACGGTAAGTAACCCTGTTAATTGTATTCAGTGAAGCAGGCCTATATTTCAAGTAGTCTTATATGATGTAAACGGCTCTACTGAAAAAACTAAGGTATTCTCTAGTGTCTCTATGATTTTACTGAAATATAATAAATGGATATAGAATAAGGCAAAGTGGTCACTGACAGTTCATTATGATCTGTCAATTACAATTGATTTTTTCTTTTCAAATCTTGAAGTCCACATCAGTCTGATGAAAATAAAGCTGCCATCTGAATTAACAGGTGGCATCCGTTGAACTATTCCTAAACTACTACAAACAGTTTCTTTAATGACAAACGAGTTGTCCAACACCATGTGGTGTTTAACTTACACTCAGTTTTACACTGATGTTCATGGCTGCCAATTCAGCCACAAAATATCGGAACACGTAAGGCACAGATACTGTCTCAATAGAATCTGTACGGTTGCAGTTGACACAGTAGGGTTTCCGGTTACGCATTGATGACCAGGATGGAGGTGGCTTCTCCAAAAAAGGAGACAGTAGGTTGCCACATTCCACACATATGTGCGCCTCTGATCTATCAGAGCAGTTAAAAAGTCTATCGTGAAGCAGAAAGGAGGTGCCATGGGCCAGTAAAGCATCTCGTTCCATCTCTCCAAAACGTATACCACCTTGAATATTTCTGCCACCCACAGGCTGGTTGGTTACCTTGTCTCTTGCACCTGTTGTTCTTACTTGAAACTTGTCTGAAACCATGTGACGCAGGCGCTGGTAGTAAACTACACCAATGAAAATATCAGCCTCCAGTTCCAGGCCACTTATGCCACTGTACATTTTTTCGGTGCCATAGAAATTGTAGCCACCAGCTTTTAACATCTCTCCAAAATATTCCAGAGCAGAGTTCTCTTCAGAGAAAGTGAAGGGAGTGGCATCATGGCACAGACCATGAAGTGCAGCAGATTTACCAGCCATGCTCTCTATCAGCATCCCAATAGTCATTCTGGATGGGAAACCATGAGGATTGAAAATAATGTCTGGAACCATTCCGCTTTCAGTAAATGGCATATCTTCAGAGGGCCAAAGCTTACTCAAAATACCCTTCTGGCCATGCCTGCTGGCAAATTTATCCCCTATAGTGGGGTTACGGGGGATTCTCATAGTGATGCAAACAGACTTAAACTTTCCAAAACCAACATCATTGCTGCAGACCTTGATGTTGTCAATCACACAGCTTTCTTTACTCCTGGAAAAATACACAAGAGACATATGGCTTACTAAATGTAAACCTACAATTTAATTAAAAAAAAACATGAAATGTTGAGGGTGGGAATTGTAGCAGACTTGGTGCTAATGGGAGAAGATTAAGTGCACACCACCACAGTCTTCAGTACATTCTGCTTTATCTGCATGAAATATACTTACAAATGATTTGAAAGAATAAGAAACAACAGGCTCCCTAGAAAAGTTTACAAATGTATACTTACTTGTAAAAGACAAGAAAGTTCTCTCCATTATTGAGGTTCAAATATCCATAGAATGGATCTCCAAACTGCAACAGTGAACCAATAGGTGGAAGACCATCAATGTCCAGTCTTCCTTTCACCCGCTCATCATCTGGTTTTATCCCAAATACTAAATTGTCTTCTGCCCCTGTAAGTTTCTTACTGAGGTCCACATGCTCGGTCTTGTATACACTTCCATGAGCAAAACCTCTTTCCCATGAAGACTTGTTTAATATCTGCAAAATTTCCAGACAAGACGAGGCATTAACATCAACACAGTCTGTTATCTTACATCAAAATTATGGTTGTTTGCCCCAACCCCCCCCCCCTCGCCCTACCCAATACCAAAACTAATATCAGACAAGACAGACGCAAGGTAACTACCAAAGGAGTATAAGCTGAGACTATAACATGTCTGAACAAAAAGAAATGTACAAAAAAAAATGTTTTATTTTCAAATGCAACTGTTATGTTACAAAGTTTGAAAAACCAATAAAAACAAAAATTAAAAAAAAATAAATTATGGTTGTATGATGAGATAAGCTTGGGGCTTATTTATTAAAGTGAGAATTAGACTGCCAAAGTGAATTCTAATTACTTAGGGTTGTACATTATTATTCTCTACTTCTTATTCACTACACAGAGGATTTCCATAGTGAAGACATGAACAATTTTGTAGCCATCTCTTGCATAGTGTGGCGTGTTCAATCAAATGTTATTACTTACAATTCAGAGTACTAGAAATGTACTAAGTAAAAAAAAAAATAGGGATTTTTAATGACCTCAGCAGCCACCCACAAAATCAGTTAATAGCAATGTAATAATAGCTGCTTACCATCGCATCCTCCATGTCATAACCTGTGTAAGAAATAACGGCTACAATCGCATTGGTACCAACAGGATATTCATCCATCTCATAATAGTCATACATAGAAGGTCGAACTAGTGGGCTTTGTGGTGTCTGCAGTCTGTATAATTTGTTATCGGACCGATCCTGATAAGTCATAAGTGGAAAGCCCATTGTCTGCTTACCTAAAAAAAAATGTGGCCGGTTTACAGACAGCACGAGGAGCCTATTTTTCTAACAACATAACCTCAATATTGAAGAACAGAAATAATTTTAATTAGTATGAGATCTATTGGGAGACAGATTGCAGTAATGGTCTAGATAACATAAAGATCATTTTTGGCATCCCAGATGATGCCAATGTACAATTCTACATCCTTTTGTCAAATGAGCTGGTCAAGGCATGCTGAAAATAGGATTACTGGCATCAGTTGCCTCCAATGAAAACCGAAAGCTATAAGTAAGATAGCTTACATTTGAATGATGCAATGTCATTTATTAGCCCATATAAAATGTAAATAAATAAATAAATAAAAATAAAAAAAGCACTAAATGCAAAAGAGGAGTACACAGATTTTCTGAGATCAGAACTAGATTACTACCTGTTTAGAAAGAAACGTGACTTACCCATCTGACACTGATACATGTTCCTCGGACTCTGGTTGTGGTCTGAATAAGGGATAAAACTAGCTACCACACTTAACATGCTGTGCGGGAAGAGCTCCTGATGGGTGGTTACCCCAGGTATAATTTCACCCTCATATATTGCCACATTCAAGAAAACCTCAGGAAAGAATAAAAGCATAACACTGGGTTAAATAATGTGGGTTTGTTTTTTTTTTGGGGGGGGGGGGGGGGGGGGGGGGGGGGGTGTAGGGAAAGAAAGATAAAAGGAAACAGTAGAAATGTTTCTTACTAGACAGGTATGAATTTTTGGCAATTTATTGGTCTTACAAGGAAGCTCCAGTCGGCTAGGTGCATATGTAATTATTTTATCCGACACCCATTGGGATGTCATGAAGCTATAAGAGTGCTTCACGGATCAGGCTGTCACATTAAAGTAAAGGTTCAGGCTCTGGGCAACAGATTATTTTTCTTTTAAGTGTTTCTTACATGAAAGAAGCTTCTGGCTGTCATCTTTGTGCCAGACAGTATAGCCAGCAGTTACAGGGGAAATGGTAGGAAGTTTTTAATAAATCTTAATCAATGTTAATTACAAAAATGGGAAATACATTATAATATGACTCCATCTTCTGGACCTCCAACTTCCATTCTAAGAAGCACCAACCCAAAAGAACATTAAAAGGGCTGTTTCTAAGTAATGGATGGGTCCGGCAATAATTTCATGCTGCAGGTAACTGTAGGGCAGGCGTTATCACAATTTAATCAATACAGTTTAACTAACTCAAATCTCACCCAAGAAACTGCTTTACTACGTTTTGTTGACTCCACGCCCATAGTCAGTTATGGAGAAACAAGTAAAATAATAGAAATGTGATAAGAATGATATCTCCATAATAAAAAGCTAATTTGCAGATTACAATAATATGGTAAAGGAATAGTGTCAGCAGAATAGGGTAACTGACCTAGTGTGAAGTTGCATAGGCATTAGATTGTGAGCTCACCCAGTGAAGATACTACTTTTTCTAAAGCGTTTACAGTGGTCAGGGATTATGTGTATAGCATGGATGCTGAATGGATGTAATCAATGGTAATTGTAACATGTTATTGTTTTTTTTTTAGAAAAAGTAATATCTTCACTGTGAGACTTTTGTGATTGGCTGAAGCACTGTATAATGCAACAATAAAATCACATACATCGGATTAATTATGTACTAGAAAATGACAGTGCCATTTAAAAAAACATGCATAAACAACTGGGACTAAATTTCAAATGGGCTAATTATGTCAATATAAATACTTTAAGTATACAGATGATCATATATCTAGGAAATATATGGGAAATCTAGATCATCTGTGAATCATGAGAATGAATTGTACAGAAATACCTGTTCCAACGTCCCAATGAGTTCATCTTTCCCCAAAGCCAAATTTCTGACTGGACGCACCATTCTGCATGGTGTAGTGAACACAAAAAGACCGGGGTACAGACTTGCTTTACCAGTCATTGGAATAAGTATAATTTCAGTCCATGGAGGGACTTTCTTTTCCTGTGTCACCTGTAATGATACAGAACCAAGTTTAGAACAGATAATGTAAAATGCAAATCCCTATGTTATGGCAGTATTGCAACTCAGAGTTCGTCAATGTGCATTAACTACTCCATTTATTAATAGTTTTAAACAGATACGAGAAAAAAAAAATGAACATAAGCTCAAGCAATGGCCTGACTGGCATCCTCAATGCCAGCCAGGCTATGCAGAGTTAAAATGACCCAAAAACTGCAACGCTGCATCTGACCTGGTAATTTAGAAAGAAAGGACTTGGGAGATGGCAATGCAGAAACTTAAGACCACCTTCTTTTCTTCACTCTGGCACAACAAATAACTATGAACGCGAGATCTGCATTTTGACCCATCAAGGCAAGGAAGGGAATGCAGTCCCAAGACCCCTGCCTTCAGTCAACATCATGCTTGAGTGACCCTTTAATTCAGTAACTTAATAACACACATTTAAAATGGAGGGATAAAGTAACAACACTCATGAAAATGAAGTCAAGCTATCTGAAATAGATGCTGAAGAACCAGTTTCAGAAGAGAGCAAGAAAAATCCAAAACACGTGGGAATTACATTAAAAGGTAAAAAAATATGGAAAGGTTAAGAAAATGTTGACGTGTCAATAATGGGAAAAGTGGTGTGAGAAGAAATTGCACCTTTAGTAAAAGACACAGCTTAGAGCTGTCTTTAAATTAAAAAAAAAACTTATTTCAGAGAGAAACTCTAGTCAGGTTATTCATTTTTAAGAACCACTAGTAATGAAATCAACCAGTGCCACATAGCCTGTGAAAAATCAAAACAAGAACAATACCTTATAAGTCTGAAGTGCACTGACAAGACTAGGCGCTATTGACTTATCTACCCATCCTACCATGGCACCATCTAGCATGACAGGATAACAATCAGCATAAGTTGTGCCAGGTGTTCCATCAACTGGAATCATACCTGAAGGGAAATCATAAAAAGAAAAGCAAGAAAAATTAGCAAAAAAGATAGGCATTAAGTTACATTCCCCACATGTATAATAAAGTAGTAGTAATGGGTAAAATAAAATCAATGACACTGTAAAGGGAACACCTTCTTCTTCTGTATGATTACGTTACAGGTTTAGGTACTAGCCACCTAATATAGTAGAACTATTTTACCAATTCTCAAGTCTGCCTTCGGAGATCAAATTTGGCACTTTACTACCGGTAGTAAGTCCCTTCACTGGGCAAAACAAATATTATTTTAGTGGCAACAGTAACAAACCACTGGCATGCATGTTTGTTTCACCAATCTTACCCCAATCGCTGATGAACTCATTAACCTTCCTAGAAATCTACTACTTGAATTAACTAAGTAGATTAGTTAATCTAATAGAGCCTATTAACTTTGATTTTATTGATATCACACTTAATGTGTGTTTTGAAGACCTGAGATCTTTAACTTTTAACTTCTTCCCATGCATTAAAATCAGTCAGGAACCACCGAGACTTCATGGGAAATGTTCTGCCTATTTTCTGCCGATTTACCTGCTCATACATGGTAAATCGTTCAGGACATATATTCTAGCATTTTATGGATACACATTATATTGTTTTTTTTCAGTTCCAGCATTGTGATCTACTGACAGATAAAGACTCCTCCTAAAGATTACTGAAGGAAGCACGTGCAGAAGCAGTATTAGGTCTCAAAAGAGCTTCTTCGCTTGCTCATATTGGTAATTAAGAAGAGGAAGTAAAAGTGAAGGAAGAAACAAAACGCATCCAAGGACTAAAGGCATGTTATTTTACACTAAGACGGACAATAAGCTGAAAGGGCTCTTTTCTTTTTCCTACTAGGAAATGCTGAGAAATATTCCTATACTAAAATACTTTTTTTATTCTGAGATTGTTTACATAGGGATAAATGTTTCACTCAACTACAATTTGCTCGTATTAGCTGTTTTATACCTGTTTAGTCTGAATGTAGAAATTGGCATTAGGGAACCTCTTTAAGTCGCTCGATGCTTAGATCAGCTGATTAATTATTATTACTGTTGCATTTGATTTTATATCAGGTTATACCATGATTTTTATCAGTAACACAATGATAGAAACTGTCACATACTGTACATTTGTCCCATACTGTAATCAATTATTCATTACAACAAAGACAAAACCATTGACTAGAATAGCTAACTGAGATTCTGATCCCACCTTCCCCCTAATCCCCCAAAGCAGCAAACCTGGTGTCTTCCAGAGACATTTTCCTCCTTATATTTCACCAATTAAAATTCAGCATAAATTGAAAGCATTTTGGATGGTCATTGTTCTATATATATGCATGGAACTGTCCATTTAATCAATTTATTTTTGAAATTGCTGTATTGTTAGGATTACAAAAACAACAATATAAAACATCTTGTAGCCCTTTTCAGAAAAGATCAAATGGAAAAAAAGTGAATACACTGTAACACTGACTACATGAAAGACAAACCATTTAAATGAATCCACAACATTGTAGAAACCATTAAGATATGTAAGCAGTACCTAATGAGCAAAGCAGGAACAACACGGGGGCATTGCTGGATGTCTGGGTCACAATTTCACATGTTGCAGTAATGTGATTCATAAGTCCACATGGTTCACCATCAGGAGTGTGTACAGGACACAGAAAACCCCAGGACTCTGGCAAAAGACGACGTACTGAGGTGGTTCTCATCTTGGCAAAAGCAGCACCTCTATGTACACAACGGAAGTGGGAGATGTAGCGAATAAAGTTCAGTTTGTCGGCAACAACGACCAGGCCAGAACCCTGCAGCATTCCTAGGCCTACCATTCAAAAATAAACATCATAATACAATTACTGAGCATTTCCATTTTTCAAAAAATCCACAACAAGAACTGACATTTAGTAAAAATACAATTCTTTTAGTATTCATTTGACTAAACCCTCATTTCCACATGATTTTACAGATTTGTCCACATGAGGTTATTACGATCAGCAGCTAAAAAAAACGATGATCAAAAACACATTTAAGAGAATCAAATACTATAATTTGGGTTCATCAAAAAGTTCAAAATCCACAAATTATTACACTACAGAAAATTCTGTCAAATGCACTCAGGCCCTTTTTACAAATGTATTTTTTAACAAACTAATGAAAAATATTAAATAGCACCTCTCATCCTAAACAAAAAACTGTAAAAGCTACGTATATTTAAAGAGAGAGCTGCCATCTATTTAACCATTTATACCAAAGACAAACACCTCTGGTGGTGTTGAAAAATTACTATTATCAACAACTTTCCACCAGTTTCACAGCTGAACAGGAGCAAAAATGTCTAATTCAGGAGGTGCCTATTCCTACTTCATGAATAATAAATATTATACAGTTAACTGTGCATTAGCATGGTGTATAAAAAAAAAAGAACCTGTTGATGACAAGGGTGGTAGCTATTACTGCTATTTTATCTAGAGAACTGCTCTGAGAACTGATAACTGTCTCACACAAGGCACTAGAATTATATTTAGATATTAACTACGGTACATGTAATACCAACAACATAGTTTACATGACATTGGGGACAAACCTCTAGGCCAGTAACAAGGAATAAGGAACAAGGTGGCAATATTTTGAACTTTAAAGCAGGCTGCCTGAAGTGCAGTAGTGGCGTGTTGCATTGCTGCATCTCAGTAAGCCCACCTTTACTTACTTGCTCCCATCAGTAGACAATGAAATGACTGTGAAATAATTAATGTTGCAAAACAAAATAAAGCGTAACAATAATTAGTCAGAGGCAGTAGAGTTGTGCACCGTGTTAGCCATAAATTTAAGCAAAGACAAGAGAGTGTAAGTTATACCTTTTATTGGCTAACGGAATAGATGGTAAATGCAAGCTTTCGAGGCTCCTAAGGCCTCTTCATCAGGCAATCTATGAAGAGGCCTTAGGAGCCTCGAAAGCTTGCATTTACCATCTATTTCATTAGCCAATAAAAGGCATCACCTACACTCTCTTGTCAATAATTAGTCAGCAAACTGCAGTTGTTATATGTGGGCTTAGCTTTAGCAGGGCAAGCTGTGTATAGGAAACTCGAATTGTCCTCTAAACTGAAACACCTCGAATGAGTAGGATGAAATAGTGAAAAGTAAAGGATGTGGTTTGATATTATTCACAAAGCTATAAAGTACAAAAAAGGCATCTATTGGCCATGAAATCTGCATAATGCATTTGTACAGTTATCTCTCCTGTAAAACAATTTTTGGAATCAGCATATTGGTTTGGAAAGGAAAGGTTCAGTTTAAGATGGTTACAGATACCTTCCTCCAGAACTCACCTGTTTTAGATCGTAGATTACCAGTGGCCAAAAGGAATTCACAAGGTTTTGTGATATCCGTTGTAGTGTTAAATATTTTCGTGACGGATTCTGTATTAAGGATATCTATTTTAGATTTCTTTTCCAAATTTAACTTGACTCCCAGCAGCCAAGCTTCAATTTTTTCCTTAGAGCAAAAAATAAAAATAAAAGTTTAGTTTCCTCTGTGATATTCCATTAGCACAATATTCTAAAAGCTACAAGCAACATAATATGGTATTTAAAAAGATAACTTAAAGGAGATCTCTAACAAGGAGACTGTTTAGAACTGAAGAACAAGTTACAATCCTCTGATCTTAAGGGAACTAAACATACATTAAGCATGATCAGTTCAAATTAATTCCGTGGAAAGCCAAACTCATCCTGAGCACCACTTTAAACTAATAACTTTGCAGAGGAAAATAATGACTTCTCCCATTCACAATATATAAAGAAATAAAGTAAAAAAGGAACCTATTGCTATACAAATAAATAGAATTTAGCCTAATAATAAGGGACATATCTTGCCTTTATTAATACCTAAATTGTGTTTTTTATACCAGTTGTCTTATTGCTAGTTTGACAGCAAAACAATTACACGTTAATGGTGCTACACTTATAATTAATAACAGCAGCCAGGGTTATATGGAAAGCCATAAACTTTCCTTCGTAAGCATAGCCAGAGGGTCCTACTGACCTTCAAAAACATCAGATAAAGCTGCCCTGGTGTCAGAACCTCCTGATTCATTAAGCTGTCTGGATTTTCTTCCATGCATCCATCCTTGGCAAAAGTGAATAGCTTTCGTGTCATCATACAGAGCATATAAAACTTTTCCGTGTCAGTTTTAAGATGAATGCAGATGCACTGTCTATAAAAAAACCCCAAAAACATTTATTTAAGAAACATTTATAATAAACAGTTCTTAATCAAAGTTAGGAAATGTCATATTTACAAATTTTGATAAAATTTAAATCTATACATTGCTACAAACAGTAAATGCAAAAACCTAGGTCTGTTGGCCTTAAAAACTGTATATGTTTAAATAATGGATTAAAGGCCGTGTCCATTCGTATGCAGAAAGTATAGATCTGCTTCTGTGTTAGCCGGACAACAATTGTAAGGGATGTACCTCAGAAGACCCAATGGAGAGGATTGAAATTTCATTTACTGATTATTTAGAAATGAGCATTAAAAGAAAAATTCAGTTTACAGAATAAAGCAGACTGCTCCAGAACTCAAGACTTGAAGGGGTATTTTATGGTTCATATTCTTATTCATGAATGTTTTTCCCAGATTGGTACTAAACCAGGGATCTCATTTTTTCCCCAGAGAATATACTAAGCTGTGTAACTAGTGGGCTTGGGGGCTGATCAATCTAATTGATTGGTTAACATACAGCTGTTTATAGGTCAGTTTTACCCAGATATAAACTGTATTCAACAAATACAGGCTGAGATCCGCACATTTTGCACAATGAATGTTCTCACACTTTAGTTCCAGGTCCATGTCTTGTAGATCAGGCTCATGTCATACATGAAGATTTGCAACAACTCATGGCTACCAAGAGAGGTCTTGTGATTATCTTATGTTACATGGCTATTTAAAGTCAATTGGTTTACCTCTTACAAAAAATCAAAGTTTATTTTTTGGCAGCTACAAAATTCAACAATGTGGACATGGCCTTTAAAGCTTATCAGGAACACTGTACAATATATATAGGGAGGCTGACTGGCAATGTCATTCTCTGTGATACCAACTCATACCTCAACAGGAACTCTGCAGCTTGCTCATCTGTATACCACTCCGGAAGGTAAAACTTGACACGGAAACGCACCCCAAGATACTTGAGGACTTGTTTCTGGCTATGGCACCCTTCCTCCATAACAGTTCGCAACATCTGTGTCATACAGTCTCGGTAGAAAGAATCGTCTTCCTTCCCTTTGATCAGCTCAGAGAAAATCTGAAAATCTGAAAAGTCAACTACTGCCTGTTGAGGAAGGGAACAATGGATGAAGATCAGTATCTCAAAAAGCCAAACGGTGTGAATTAACAGTGCCCTCATATACAAAAAAGCAACCATATATTGATAGAACACCTTACTACATCACATAGCTACCATATTTTCTCAGTTTTTATAAGATGTGACCCAGCGGAGCATTAGAACATAGTGGAAAGCAAGATGTTTTACTTTCACCAGGCTACATATTCCAGTGTTGTTGATTAGGAAGGTGGGATTGGGGGGGGGGGGTTAAATAACCTGATAAAATATAAAATAAGAACTAGATGCTACAGTTTACTAAATCAAGGAAAAAAGAGTTTGAAAGCACAGTAACAACAAAAATTGAAAATGGGTTTATAATTACCATAGATTTAATCTGTGCTTTCGAAAAATTTACATTGTGTATAGGAAAAAAGATATTTAGCTTTCACATTTGGGCTTTAGGGCATACTTTCTGTGTTTGCTTTATGTAAAGCACCATGGAAACCAATGGGACTGGGTGAACTCTGTCTAACATGGCTGCCATCAGTAAATATAATAACAGAAAGCAATTATATTCATGGATTTAAATTCAAAGATAACACCTTACAAGTGCTGTATTTGAATAACTACCATGCCAATCTAAATAGGAATTTAGATTTTTTTTTTTAATTTGCCATTACTGGTCCTTTAATATTCCCCTGTCTAATAGCCTGTTAAAATCCCAGCTTTACCTTAATTAGAGGTGATTTACTTGTAGCACTGTATAGCCACCAGTAAATCGCCAGGTCATGCATGTGCAACTTCTTAACTTTGAGCCGGGTCATCATCCCAGCACGATCCAGCAGAAATTCAGCCTTGGCTCAAAATAAGCCCGTGTTGACCTGAATCTATGTGGATATTGTGCTACTTAGCCTTAGTTGTGTTTTCATTTATATGCAAGAACTGTGTTGTTTTGTATCAATAAAACATTTTTTTAAAGACAGATCACCAGATCAGTATTGTCAATGCTCATTTCCAAAATGTCCAGTTAACAGCCATAATAACGCTCACATATAAAGATGGAATATGGTACCTGACATCCTAGCATCTGGACCTTAGGTATTATAAACCCAGCCAAAAAAAAAAAAAAAAAGAGTCAGAGGTCAGCACCACGGTTTTGATCTGAGGATGCCGACATATAGAATAATTGCTGAATGAGACTGACCTTTAGCATGAAGCCCAATGGAATGTAAAAGAGCTCTTTTTGGTAGATGAAATTCACCATGACAGAGCCATTTTCCAGATAGTGTAGGTTCATGTTGACAGCTGTATGTTCATCTCTGACACAACGGGTTGTTAAGCCTATGGACATAAACACGCGTGAGATTTTAACTATAAACAAGTAGTTTTTACATGATCTGTAATCCCGTTTAATTTTCTCCCAGGATACACAATCTT
>WMED01001330.1:4497-28119 GCA_019650415.1 Pipa parva
TCGTAACCGAGGACTACCTGTATAGGTACTGTGGTGCAGATCTCAAGAACTGAAAGTTTAAATGTATGGTGACGGAAGGCATGTTGTATCTAGTTTATTGGTACCTTCTTATTAAAGTAACATAATAATACAGTAATGTGCCTTTTTATCATGGTAAATTGTCACTATTTTCAAGTAACCTTCTGCTTGTTTCACTTGCCATATTTTCATTAGCCACTTTAGTTGAATGGGGCAACAAATGGGGAACATTAATTTAAGCACAAACTGTATGTATGGTAGCAATGGCACAGGTAAAATTCATAGCAATGATGTCTAATGAATGAGTACTATGGTGAAAATGGTTGAGTAGTTAGTTGATGGATTGCTCTAGCTACAAGCACTTCATTCTTCTCCACAAATTGCACTAATGATTTCATAGACTGTAATTGTTACATGATATATGATAAGGCTCTGTGCCTTGTATGCATGTAGAGGTCTGCACTAACTATTCCTCTCTAGTACATGTGCAGGCAACTATCTCACAGTAAATGCTAAACCAGTGTCAGTTAGTGTGGCTATTTAGCTCTGTGAAATAATTCTACTCTGAAGGAGTGCTTCACAGCTCTGTTAATTACATTGTACAGGTACTCATGAAAAACTAAAAAATATAAATTATTTAAAAATATAAATTGTTTAAAATGATGACATACATTTTGAAAATTAATTTTTTTACTTTGTTAGTAAATATTAATGTAAACTTCCCTGAAAGGCTTGATAATTGAAGAAAACCCTTACTTAGAAAATGACTTTAACTAGTGTGCACAAATTAGTATGTGCCCTTGCAGATTAATTAACCATTATTTATTAATATAAACTCTATATTACATGAAGTGCAGAATTTAGGTGATTTGCATACATGGATAATGTAGATTTATGCTTTACATAATGGTGTTTTCCATGTTTTGAAACTGGTGGAAAAATATATTTATTTCTCTTATATTCTCTTGGTAGAATATTATTTTTTAAGTGAATTTATGTTCAGTCACTGTAGTTTTCTATATTTCTTCTCAGCTGTAAAGACAGAATATATATATATATATATATTTATTTATTTTTATTTTTTTAAATTAAGTCATAATCTTCTGTTCTGTGGGTTTTGCTCTCAATACCCTTGTATTTAGTTTCATAACAATAGCCTAACCTTTACTGCTGGATCCTCTATCTATTCATTTATTTTATTGTCTTTTGCAGAAGCAAAGTAATATTAATAAAGCTCTTTAATCCAAGGACTTTATAGGAAATGACTATCTTCTGAATTGTTTCTGTGGATAGTGGCCCAGAAATACTTTTATAAAACACTTTAAAAAAAAAAAAAATAATAACTTTTAGTATTAAATTAATACGCATTGCTACATGAACAACTGTGTGTTGCTAGTCAGTGAACCACTAGTTAGAGGTAAAGTAATCTACAGTAATTTACTTGTTAAGCAGTAGTAGCAAACAGTTTAATTTTATTGTAAGCATTTAATAATAACGATAGTAATAAAATAAATTCACTTATGAAAACAAATTAGAATATGTTTTACAATATGATATAAAAAAAATACAGTAAAATTAATTCAAGTGCATTGGACACTTAAATTAAATGTTCATGTCCACGCATCTCTACTTTCCATTTAATTGTGTTATTTAGTTTAATCTATTTGATTAACCCTGTTATTTTGGGGCAAGAAAGCATTGTGTGTTTTATCACTGTGTAACTACATGTTGTTAAAACAACGGATACATCTGCCCGTTCGCATTTATCACTAAACTGCCTATAGAGAAAATGTTAGGCAGTTTGACATGGTCACCTGGTTAGTTTCAGGCTATCCAGGTTGTTGGCATATGCATAAATTTCCAGACTGGGAACAACCACACTCACCCTAGCTATAAGCACTGGAACTAGTGGGTTACTGGCTTGCAGAATTCATATAGGTAAAATGTAAGTTTACTTCCTCTGTTTCACAAAAAATGGTTCAGGGGTTTTGATTTAGGATATTGTATATGACTGGCTGAGAGGGGGATCTTCTTTATTATGTTTGCATAGAAAGAGCTAGTTCAGATAATCATCATTAACCAGACTTTCTCTGAGGGAAGCCAGGCATACCCAGAGACTAACAGTGCCTTGCTTTCACCCTTTCTCATGCACTCCTTAATTCTCCGAATCATTAATGTTTCGCCAGTCAGGTGATCCAGAATACAGTCTTGGAGGAATCACATTGTAGGAGCCACACAATTTGCATTGTCCACTGGGCTCCAGTTGACATTGAAGCATTAGGCAAAGCAGGGCTCTATACCAGCTAAATTGTTAATTTTGATCTAATCATATAGGAAAATTCAATTCAGCTGATTCCCGTGCATTGCTCAGCAGTATTAGTTTTGCGTGTGCATTTTGAAAAGGCTTTATTTATGCATGTATATTTGTTGAGGGATTTGGAAATTTCCATTTTGTGGACAAGGCTTACTCTATATTGTTCTAAGTATTTTGCTGCCATAGTTCAGTTTTTCCACCCCTCCATTTTTGTATATGACTTAGTAGTAAAATTTCTTTTTTTTTTTTTTTTTTATCATCAGTCCCTGATCATGCACAAACACATGATGTCACCAGGCCAGAAATACTTCATATAGAACAGAGATCCCCTACCTTTTTTTTTTTTCCCCTTCACAAACCAGATCTGTCACCTAATATTTTTCACCGAACAGAAGCACTCAGAAAGTGCTTCACCCTGCAAACAAATAGTTGGGGACCCCTTATACATACTCTATCAACATAGAGTTCATAGAGGGAAAAAAAAATTGCAGTAAGCAATAAAAATGAAAAGATTGAAATAAATAAAGTGAACTCATGTACATATTTATTGTGCCATTAGCATGTTTCGGTGATGTGCCCTTTATCAAAATGTCATCAAAATGGACATTTTGATAAAATGTACACTGGTCAAAACATGTTAATGAAACAATAAATATGAGTACACGAGTTTACTCCATTTTTTCAAGGTTGCTATATTAGGTGCTTACAGGACACCACTGGAGTTATCAATGGATATACAGATGTGGTCCACTACCATTATTTGTATCTGAAAAAGATCCTTCACTAAAAATTTGAATGATGATAAAAAGAGTATTAAGCCTTCCATTTTATTTATTTATTGAATAATGAATTGCAGTTCTTACTTTCTTGTGTTATCAAGAATTAAATCAGATCATTCATATGGTAATAGTTATAATTTTTAACACAATTTATTCTTATGACATATTCTGTAATTAAGATTGAAGCAAAGCAGTCACTTATATGAGGTTGCATTACCTTGTGAATTAAATCTGTATTACCTAGTTTAAAGGCCATTGATCATTTTTGTGTTTTTTCATTTCCAAAGATCAGCGATGTAACAAAAATAAGATTTATGGGGTTATTACAGTTAATGAATGTAGCGCTTTTATTACATGGGCAACTCATACAGGTTGACCTCCTTTTTTTCTGTTATCTACTTCCTAATAAGCAGTTCAGTTTGCAATCTTACAGTGTAAGTAAAGTTATTGACCAAACTATTCATACTGTTATATATTATATTTAGAATGTATACAAGATAAACTTAAAAACTTAAAAGTAAAAACAATTTTGTTTTTTTGAGTTCTCCCCTCTTAATCATGCTGCAGGATCTCTTTGTAACTTTCTCTTCCTGGTTAGTGCCCAGAAGCCCCCCTTAATGAGGTCACACAATGGCTCATTCTGCTAGTGCATGCTTAGTAATGTGATACTTTTCTCTCCCTGCTAAGCCCTGCAGCACTGAATTCCAACACTGTCTGTGTCGGTTTTTAAGACAGAGAATGTGAGAGGGGTGAGGGCATGGATTTTACTAATCGTTTTTACACTTTACAATACTTTAATGGGGAAAATTTATAAATAGGGTTTACTTACACTTTAAAGCAAAGGTCCCCAACCGCCGGTCCGCGGACCAGGACCGGGCCGTTGGGGTTTTTCAGCCAGTCCGCGGTGCCGCTGACAGCTAGCTCTGTGGCCCTGCGCCTGGTCAGAGCACGCTGTTTGTGGATTGATAATGTTCTCTGCCGTAGCCGTGACAGCTCGCAGCTCCCGGCAGAGAACATTATGCAGAATGGGGCGGGGCATAGGGCGGGACTTAGTGACGTGGCCATCCAGCACAGCATGGACAGGGTGGGGCAACAGGATCTCCTCACTGACTAGCCCCCTGCAGAACATGTTATGTGGGGCGTGCCAGGACGGGGCAGCAGACTGGCCTCATTGACGCGGCTCCCGGTACCGGTGTACAGCAGCAGTACACTAAGCTCCACCTCTCCATAACCCCGCCCCCATATGACCAAAGCTCCGCACCTGCCCCGCCACCACCCCACCGGGCCATGGAAAACTGGTCTTGCTTAAAGCCGGTCCCTGGTGCAAAAAAGGTTGGGGATCTCTGCTTTAAAGGATAATCCCACTGTTTGTTCTGTTAGGAGTGATTCTGAAGGAGGGGAGCTGAAACACTCCGTGGTGTGGTCCTTTGCTCCAGCACTGCCTACTGCTTGACTCAGTGCCAATCTTCTTTGTCCTTTCTCGGTGCAGGCTGCGATCTTCTTCACTTCCTGCTTCCTCTTAAATATTTTGCAAGTGCAGAAGCAGAATTCTGATGTAATACTGCTGCAGCTCACTGACTACTTTCTGATTTTTTTTTCCAGAATTCTCACAACTGTGGGATCAAGTTGGCAACTTCATATTGATCAGCTGATGAGGAAGTAGTAGAATGAAGGGAGGGGATTCAGTATTAAAGTGGCTGTAAATTAAAGACCACTTGAAAGGAATACTGCATAGTGCAAAAATCATTTAACAGTGGCAATTTGATAAGAAAATGGCTGGGATACTGGGCTGTTCAACAATTAACCCTATTTAAAAAAAAAAAACCTTTCTGCATGTCCACTTTGATACATTTTTATAGCTGAGGTAACTGACTTTATTTTACAATGAACTCGCATTTTTGTAATTTTATTCATCTTTATATAGCGCTGGTATATTACTCAGCTTCTTCAGATTCTTTATTCACTTCAGTCCCTGTCCCCCTTACAATTTATTTTCCCTATTTAGTCACTCACGCATAGACACAGATGTATGTTTTTGGATTGTGGGAGGAAACCCTCACTGGTGCGGGGAGAACATACAAACTCCCTGTAGATGAAATTCATGGTGGAATTGAACCCAGAACACAGCGCTGCAAGACGGCAATGCCAACCACTGAGCCACTGCACTGCACTGTTTCTTACAACTAAATAGATCTAGCATTTGTTCTTTATTTACAAGGGGTTAAAAATCAATCTATATACCATCTTTTACATTTAATAAATTACTTTTAAAAATGAACAGTTTATTTTTTGCCATCGTTGGCTATATAGCATAAAATTTGTTGTTTTTTTTTTGTTTTTGTTTTTATCTTTCAGCTTTGATTTAAAATAGATATCAAGCCAAAGCAAGCTTTAGTGTATACTGCAGAATTCAGTAATGCTATTAGTTGCCATGGTAAAAATGTAGTAACTATTGAAATGTGGAAAGCAGTTGCTCTGGAGATGCATCTAACTGCATTCTAGAACCCATAATTTCTGGTGGGCATTATCTGGTTTTACTCATATCAACCACACATAATCTGAAATGAGTGACTCCTTGACCTCTACAATGGTGGTATTTGCCTCCTAGCTCTGTAAATTGTGTGTTATGGCTATGTTATTTTTTATAATAAGGTAACACTGAACATTTAACGTATAAATGACACTTCAATTGGACCTGCATCTTAGCTCATCCTTTATAGCTGCAAAAAGTTGTGCCTGTGACATAAACATCTTTGCTTTAGACACTAACACAGTGACTCAGTGGTTAGAATCACTGCTTTGAAGCAATGGGGTTCTGGATTCATTTCCATCCAAGAACTTCTTCACCTGCAGTACAACTATATTTTCTATTTGGGATGATTTGAGTATTCTCACATGCTTCATTCCTCAAAACTATACTGGCAAATTAATTGGCTTTTGACTGCAATAGGCCCATACTGTGCTTGTCTGTGTTGAGGAAATTAGATTGGAAGCATCCCTGGGGAAGGGACTAACGCAAATGGTTAAGCTGTCTCTGGATAGTGCTAAGTAAAATGTCACTGTGTAAAAAAGCAAAGAGAAAATCAGGACAGGTGGGAGACAGCTTGGTGTGGATGGCTATGCCAAAGAAGGAGGAGGAAGAAATATAAAAACTGTACTGGCTTTATACAGCAGTGCCATACACTATTATGTAAAATGATTGATTGATAGGTACAATTTCCCCAGGGGCAATGAAGAATTATTTACTTCTTTTTGAGAAGCAGCAATATTGCTCTTGTGAATTGACATTTTCATTGTTCCTACAACATCACATTCATCTCAAATATAAATATACAGATTTCTGTAATAGTTAATGTTAGTAAAAACTGTAAGCAATCCTCGTGTCCCTTGATACTTACACTTCCATTTTTCTGTAAGTCATATGGAAATAACCATAACTTTTCATCTTCCTATCTCCCCCCTCTGCTCTTCTCCCTTTTATGTTTATATTATCTGCTCATTTGTCTTCAGATACTGCTTGTATGTTAACCATGATTTATCTGTTCAACAAACCATTTCTTCACTTATAGAAGAATTAAACTTTAGCTTAATACCTTATTTAATCAATAGGTCTGATGGGTAAGAGCACGATAAAAATTGAAGTGCTAAGATCTGATTCATCCTTAGGACATTATAAGCTCATTGCATTTCATTGTTCTCTAACAGTACAAGACATCCATTTTGCTGTTTTAGTCACACAACCCTCCCTTGAAATCATTGGGATGTGGCATACCAACAGAGTTTGTTGGCATCTGAAGTGGCTTTAAATATCGATGTCAAAATGTCTCATTTGTTATTGTCCTTAATGTATTATTGATGTGTTGTACACTATATCTGTACATTTTCACTTACACTACATGCGTTTCCAAAACATAACAGTACTCACAGGACTGGAACATAAGTTAGTCACATTTGTCTGTGATGCAGATTTAAAATGTAAAAACTTGGACATGTATAAACATGCACTTTTGGTCTTAATACAATTTTAATGAATGTATTGTTTTTTGTATGGGTTTAATTGTGTTATGCCTTTACTTCAAAATAGATGTGGGAGGAAGCCATCACCCTTGGAAAAGAACTTGCAGAACAGTATGAAAATGAAATGTTTGATTATGAACAACTCAGTGAATTGCTGGTATGTTCCTTTCTAACACTTCAAATATCAAAACTGACCTTAATCATGCCTCTGCTATTTCTAGCTTGTTCCATGACCTCTGATGGATTATCCGATATTTGCAAGAATGATACTGTAATTGTATTAATCTTATTGATTGAGTGCTGTCAACAGCACTGTATTATATGAAGATGCCTGTGTTTTACTCAGCAGTTAATCACTGCACAGCATAAATATATTCAAATGCTTTATTCTGTGATGAGCGTTAGGTAATGTAATTCAGTAAAGCAGTCACACAAAGCTCCAGTTGCTAACTACAACACTTAACATGCAGCAGGTTATGCTTTGGAACAGATAGGTTCTTTTTTCGAAATTTCTACTGTTTAACAAGCATGTGTCTTTCTTCAAAAGTCAGAGTCTGTAACTAGTTTAAGTATATCTAAGTTCATTTTTGCTTAGAGGTGATTCTTAAAGGGACACTAAAGCCTGTAAAAGAGTGATTTATATTTGTTGGCCACCTCGATTTTTGTACAGTACAAATGTTAAAATGACAGATTCAGGTTTACCAGTTTTGCAGAATAATCATAGCAATAGAAGAAAAAATAAGTATTGGAGTAAAAGTTATCAGCTAATCATAGCCCCTCCTCTTTTTTTACCTCTATGCAGGCTGTTACTTGTGTGAAGCATTTGAATACGGTAAAAAAGCAACTTTTCACTCTGAGCTGTTTTAGGCTATTTTTCTGCAGTTTTTCAGACTTTCGGAGTTGCCTTGCACTAACTATTCTGAAGAAATTTAAAGTAAATTTTAATTGATTTCAGGAAGGGGAGCATGCTCAGTTAGTGAGCTTAAAGGAGCAGTCCAGCCTGATTAATAAAAAGTAATGTGTGTTGTAAATGCATAATACATTTTTTTTTCTAATATACTTAGTCTTTTATGTGAAGAAAGGTATTAATTATTCCATCTGTGTAGCAGTACACAGCTCCTTATGTGTTTACTTCCTGGTTGGATTCTTGTGTCACTGACACAACGGCGTCTCAGAAAGGTCAAAATTCATAGTTAATGAATAACCATGGGCAGTTAAAATACTTACAGCTAATGGTGTCAGTAGCAAGCACTGAAATTGAGCATGAAAGAGAGAGACTAAATCCATATAAAAAGAAAGTCAATGTTTTAGCCCTTTCTTTAACAATTGCTTTTGATGGGTTAACTACACCTTACAGAGTTTAAAAAAAAAGTGGATGACAGCTTAAAGGTTCTTATTGGTTATTTAGCATTATCCAGCCTGTCAGTCAATTCCTTAAAACTCAACAGGAAGTGGCTGAGAGAGGGAAGCAGCTTCAGTAACAAACTGGTGCTAAATTGTGAAGGGTGGAAATAAATAAATAATTTATATGACAGAAAGCATTTAACTTTTATTTAACAGTGCAAAAAAGACAGTAAATAACTGTTGGTGCCTAAACTGTTCCTTTAACCCTTAACTAAGGAGGCGGGGCTGGGATTATCTGAAAACCTCATCTCCAAGTGCTTGTATAAAAATGCTATGACTATTCAGCAAATTCTGTAAACCTAAACCTTTCATTTTAACACTTGGGGGCTAATTCAGCAAAGAGCGAACTTACCCTCCGATCCTTCGCATCAGCTCGCAGAGACTGTTAAGCATTCGCCAATGTACTGCACGTGGACATCAGCAAACGCTTTAAAGGGATTCCAGTCTCGGCGAGGCTCAACTCGAGACGCCTCGCGAGACTGGAATCCCTTTAAGTGTTCGCTGATGTCCTCATGCAGTACATCAGCAAACGCTTAACAGTCTCTGTGAGCTGATGCGAAGGATCGGAGGGTAAGTTTGCTCTTTGCTGAATTACCCCCTTGTTCTTAATACTAGATTGCCCATTAACAAAAAGCTCTTTATTTTCAGACTTTAGTGTCCCTTTCATGGGGGAAAATAGTTGAAGATCACATCCATCAGTCTTCTGCAGGGTCACGATCCTCTTCTTGTTCATGCCTCCTCTTCAACGTCTGCATTTTTTTCCTCTGTGCTTGATCAGAAGCAGTTTGAGCATGTGCATAAGAAAAAAATCACTGATGTTGAAGAGGAAGCAGTAAGTGAAGAGGATTGCGGTTCTGAAGCAGAAATAAAGAACATCAGCATGATTTTTGATGCAGCAGTTAGCAGTGGAGCAATGATGGTGATTGATATTTACCCCCTTCAAGGGACACTATAGTGCTTATATAACTGCACACATACATATAAAACTCCTTTATACTAAGCCAATTGCTGACACAAATAGTTAAACAAATGTTTAGGGAAGAAATACTGTAGTACTTGAGGTTTGCTTCCCTTAATTAATTTTCCTGAGAGCTGACATTTTCCTCCCCCTGCTCCCCCTCCTCTTTCTGTTCTGTAAGTCAGGCAACATGAGAAGAAAAATCTGCCTGACTGCTATTGGTTAAGCAGTGTGCTGACCTTTTGCACGCATAAACTAATCTTGGAATGCAGGAGATTACAGAGGGAAACCTCACTTGTGCACATGTGCTTAGTAGTAAGTAGGGCAAAAATGTTTGGGGGAGGGTACCTTTTCATAGAAAACTGGCCAGTATGCATCACACACATTTCATGGTACAGGAGTTTATCAGTGCTTCCTATTCAATCATTCTGCAACACATGAAACAACTACTGTGAAGAAATACTTCTCACTAAAGTATAGTACTGCATATGTTACAATGTAATTTGACTATAGTTCCCCTTTAAGAATGTAATTTGACTATAGTTCCCCTTTAAGAGTCACCCGCAAAAATTAATGTGATTTTGAAGAAGCAGTCAGCGGTGGAGCTGTGTAAGTGATCAGTAAGTATTTACCCCCTTAAGAATCCCTTAAATGAGCCTAGATCTCCTTTAACTTGTATTTGTTAATATAAAATTTAATTCTCTAGAAAGTTACTATGGTTGCACTATGCATGTTTTTACATGTGCAAAACACAAAAAAGGCCAGTAAGCAGCCTGCTGACAGTTTCCAGGCTTCCATTTCTGTCAATTGGCAATTTACCATGAGAAAACGCCTGCAAATCTTCTCATAGTTAAATGCATGGTGTGAGAACTGGGCAGTACTGGCATTGCTTCAGGTAACTGAGCAGGAGCGCATAGCAGGTTGTTTACTGGCATTTGTTGGATTTTTCCACACACGAGACAAAATGCAAAAAAAACGCTCACACTAGGCACACTAAATAATATATTTTCTGTTCAACTAAACAATCAAAGAACCTTGTTTGTGTTGTTGCTTAACTTCCTTGATAAACAAAGGAAACAGTTAAAGCATTAAAGAAAGAGAGCTCAGTGTCAGAATAGTGAAACTAAACCCCTAGACAATAATAAATATGCAGTTTAAATGACATAACATTTTAATTTTCAGCATCTTGTCTTTAGCATCTCCGGCTAAGAATCATTGACATGAGAAGTTGCAATTAATAAACTGACTTGTTCTCATCAGAAGGCGAGCAATATTTCAACACTATGCAAGATTGAGTGCTTAAATAAAATGTAGATTAGCTATCTAAATAATGTAGAGCAAGGCATAAAACAGTTTACTGGTTATCCTAATTGTTTATTTATTTTATTTCTGTATTCTGGCTAACAGCAAGGAATACTTGGTAATGGATTTTTTTTCTTTAGAAAAAACAAGCTCAGTTTTTTGAAAACATTGTGAAAGTCATCCGGCCTAAACCTGATTACTTTGCTGTTGGCTATTATGGACAAGGCTTCCCTACATTTATTAGGGTAAGACAAATCTATAAAACAATCTAGTCTTTTATTCATGCGTATATATGTTGTCTTCATTCATTTAATTGTATTTCATTTTGTTGTCATTATTGCATTTTGATTAAATCTTAGGAGTATAATTTTTTTTCTAAAAATGATTGAATTGTTTTTTAGTCTCACTCAAAAAAATGTTTTCGAACAAGCATAATGATTCATTAAAGCAATCAATGACGTTCACTTTCAGCAGTCAATAAATTAATTGGGCATATACATTTTTATAATAGCAATAAATGAGTTTCATTCCAGCATTGTACAATCATAGCTGTGAAACCCTCTAGGTAGAGGTCAGTGCCGCAGCGATCATTTTAAACAATCCTCACCACATTTATTTCTGTGTTCGTCCTGCTTTTAGGCTGAGACTAGAGTAACTTAAAGGTATTCCAACTCTAAAGCCTATAAGTTGTGGCTTTCCACCTGTAGTTAACCCAATCTAAAAAATAAATATGCTTTCTTTTTGCTACACCTTCTAAATTAACTTTGCACATAATTATAGAGTATTTATAAAAACTGTATAAACTTTTATTGAGCAGTTGTGCTCCAGAATTCTAGCAAGAAACAGAAGCTTTCCTTAGGGTGATTGGAGCTGTAGTTCAGCAACAGCTAGTCTGCCTTAATGACACATACTTCACACAGAGATTGTTTATAAATTGCAAATGTTGGGACTGAATTTTTTGTGGAAATTGTATTATAGGTACACTTTCTTTTTCATGTAAACTTAATATATGAAACTATAGATATGTATGATTTTATTATAGTATATACTCATGTATAAGTCGAGAAATTTAAGTTAAAAAAAAACATTTAAAATAGTATACTTGACTTATACACGAGTAATACTAGTTTTCAAAGCAAGGGGGCGCTGAGAAAACTGACTCGCTTTGTAGAGTTGAAGCTGCTTGTCGGTGGAGGTGGCGGAAGCAGAGCAGGAGCCGGGGCTTCTGGGGACATCGGACCCCATGACCTGTCCCCCCCAGGCCAGAGTTCAGCTTTTACTTCCCAGGCCGGGTAACCTGCCTCTGCCCTGGCGCCCAACGCCGCCTACTCTGGAGCTGCTTTTAACAACTTATTGTTCCATTTACGTGGATTTGCCAAGGGGTCTGCAGCTGCAGGTGGTGGGCAGCACAGCTTGTTTGGTCCCCCCGCGGGAAGACTGCACCATCACCAGCTTCCCACGGAGAACACCCCCAGAACCACTTGCTGTTACTCGGGATCCATGAGCAGCATGCGGCTGCCTCCCAGAACGCCCTCGGCAGCCAGATGCGACTGGCACTGCCGACCTACCAAACACTTCTCCCAGAGCATTACAGGCACTTTGTAAGCGAGCTTGGTTGTGCAATCTTGTATGTATCGCTTTATACTCTTTACTCTATGGCATGCGCTTGGTAATGGGGAATGACCCAGATGAGGGAGGAGCTACATCGGGACTCCTGCCAGATACGGCATGAAAGGCAGACTACCAATGGAATGTATGTACAGCCATTATTGTATATAAGTTAATGATGAATAGATATTGTTATCATGTTTTTAAACTTTGCACTTATACACTGTTGGCTAACGCTGGTATGGAAGACAGTGACATGGATGCGGAAGGAGTTATGACAGGACTCCTTCCTAGAACGGCAAACCTGATCTATTACAACAGAGCGCATTTGCAGCTCTTGTAATACAATGAATCATTAATTAAACCTGGTAAGCTTCATCTTATTTTACACTGGGAATCTGTATATTCATATATAAAATCAAACCCCAAGTTTTTCTCTAGACTTATCCAAGGATCATAGTAAATTTCATAATTGTTGGCCCAAAAACTGACCTCAACTTATACACGAGATCGACTTATACACGAGTATATAGTAGATTGTTAGTTCTGTTGACTTAAAATTACATTTATATTGAAAAACCTATATCAGTGGTGGCGAACCTTTTTGGCATCGAGTGCTGAAGAGTGATGTCATCATGCCTGCATCGGGGCAGAATTCTGGCCGCGGCTATCCTACTTAGATCCTCCCTGAAAGCAAGTGCTCTTTCGGTGTAGGCTGCAGATTCTGAAAAATTTCAGGTCGGGTCTGCAGCCTATACAGAAGGAACACTCGCTGGGAGGGCCTAGGATAGTAGTCAGACCATCTATGTTGATGGCGCACATGCCCACAGAGAGGGCTCTGAGTGCCCTCTCTGACATGGCTGCCATAGGTTCACCACCGCTGACCTATACAATAAGCATAGATTCTCTAGTTACAGTTTAAGGTATGTCAGAATTGGTGTTTACTTACCACATACAACCTAATATATTGATGGGGGCCTTGCTACTTTATTGCCTATGGGACTTGGGTCTTTATTAAATCTTGTTATCCAGGACCATTGATGCCAAAATGTTAAACAATTTGATTTGAGTTGGCATAGTAGTTACACCCACAAAAGATTTTTTATGTGTTCCAAAATCAAATACCAATGCAGTTACAAATATGAAAGTATATGCTTTTTTTTTTTAATTCAAAATAACTAATAATTTTTCATTAATTCTTTTTCATTACCATCAGTCCACTTAAGCTACTTCTGATACAGAGTGTGACACTCTAATTTGCAGTAGATATAATTTGTGTACTATTATGGTGCATTGCTATACTAGCATATAAAACTGAAAAAGCAAGTGCTTGTAATAAATTATATTAGCACCCTATATCCTTTTTGCCCAAGGCTACTTTTATTCAAACACCCCTTTCTACACCTGCTAGGTATTGTTCCCATCACCATGTAAACCCTACCTTATCAAAATAATCCAGATTTCATTAACAGAAAGAAATTCACAGTGTTGCTTACAAAACCAATTTTTTTTTTTTTTACTTTCGGCTGCTTTTTGCCCGAAAATTGGGCAAAAAGTTTGAAAATTACATTTTTGACCTTTTCACTCCTTCACCCAAGTTTTTTGCCATTTTTTTGTCTATTTTTAGTCCAAAAACAGGCAAAGAGGTCAAAAATGCAATTTTCGACCTTTGCGCCCAGTTTTTGGGCAAAAAATAAAACAAATCTCTTTCAACATTAGTAAATTTTGCCCTTCTATATAAGGAGTGCACCTTGATGAAATGCACTTCTTCAGTGCATTTGATAGGTCACATCAGTTTGGTAATTAGACTAATTGTAAAAATAATTTAAGTTCACCCAGAAGTATTTCTGTTCAGTTAACTTTGCCAGAGTCCCTTCAACTTTTTCTACTTTAATTCAAATAGTTATCTACCATTTAGCAGATATAACAAGTCTAATTTTATTTCTTTCTTGTTCTTATTCATTTCATTTAAAAATTGTTTGAATTGAAACATTAGAGGGGACATTATTATGATTGTGTCTTGCACTTTTCTTTACTGACACATCTGAAAACCACACTGTTTTTTTGTTTTTTTTTTTTAGGAATGGAAGTATCTATTGTCCAAACTTATGGTTACTGTCCCTTTATCAACTTTGTATATAAGTTTACAGCATTGCACTGATGAAAACAATGATTAGTTTATGGTACCATGGAATCTCGAGGCCCGGTTCCATGAGTCCCAGTGCAGAGGATCTGTTTCTATGACTTCCAGTGCAGAGGGCTTAGTTCCATAAATCCCAGTGCAGTGCAATGTCTAGTCTACAGCTCCCAGTGTAGAGAGATATTTCCACAACTCCCAACTCCCATTGTAGAGGGCCCAGATCCACAAACTCTCTGTTTAACATGCCTAATTCCCCCCACCCATGCAGAATTATCAGAACCAATACCCAATATTACCAGTGTTTACCTGTACCTTCTCTTCTGATTACTTTTTATGTCCCTTACACTGAAAAATAAAATTGGTCCAAGAAAACAAGCTACTGCATAGTAATATTGCTTATGAATTGTGCTTTAAACCTTTTTATTAATAGATGAAATTTCTTTACAACTGAACAGTTCGGTGATTCCACAGAATCCCATTTACGTTGTGCCACAAATCATTTCATAGTGGTCAGTTTGTCATGCACTTCACATTAGCTGGGGAGCCATAATATTTGATTGCCTGTTTAATTCACTGCTGACAAAGAAATTTTCAGAGAGCTTTTTCCTCCATAATTTTAGCTTGTCCTTGGCCTTTTTTTTTTTTTTTTGTCAATAATTTACTTTTTATGCATTTATGTTTGATGAATTTACCTTAAATGACTAAGAACAACTCAGACCTGTTTCCTGTCTGTATAGTCCAAATTTTATTTTTTTCGTTAAAAACTGTACCAAGTAGGTCAAAGGAAGCAGGAGCGCGGTGCCTGCTGGCAATCTTATTAAGAACTGTAATACTCTAATTTAATGTGGGTATAATTACTGTTAATACTGAGCTGCTTGCATTTCATAAAGATCACATGCATATTAATAATAATCATAATATATGTTTTTACAAAAGTAATTGCTAGTTGTTTATTGCTATACACAACTTTTAAATGTATACTGTCATTAATTTCTTTCTTGGCCCTGTAGATCTGCTTTTTTTTTAGTGTGTTTTAATGTGGTACAATGTTTTCTACTTAAACGGATTAGAAAGTAAAAAATAATCTGATATCTTACTTTTAAAACCATCATGTTTCAAATATATTGTTGTTATTTTGTTCTTTTCATTGTCCCACTGTCCCCTACATAATTATTTTATCCTGCTAGTCTATATTCCTTGCATAGAAACCATCAGCTAGGGCACAGCTTGTATTGTATGCGCCACAAGGTTACACAGCGCTGTACATTCCCAACAGTACAGTAATAATACAGATAAGGGAAAAGTGCATAACAAAGAACAAGTGAAGTAAATTACAAGCATATAAGAAAATGCATCGTTCTAAGTGCCAGGCCATGATTGAAACAAGAGGATGGAGGTTCCTGCCCCTCACAGAGCTTACAATCTAAATAGGAGGAAGACTTACATAAATAGATAGGAGGGTAACAAGTGCAGTAGCATAAAATGTCAGTTCATTTGGCTATAGGTGCCAATTAACTAAGAAAATAAATAAAAATTAAACATTTTGAATAAATAGTTGCTTAAAGATAGAATATAGACATGAAAACCAGTGCTAGTGCTCCAAGAGGTAAGATTTCAATTTAGTTTTGAAGATATTGACTGATTGCTCTTGGCAGAGGTGGAGGGTTATAGAATTCCAAAGATAAGGGGCAGCAAGAGAGAAGGGCTTAACACAAGAATAGGCAGTCTTAGTGGTGAGGGATTCCTGAAGAAGATTGCCTTGTGAAAGGTGGAGTTGACAGCTAGGCGTATATGAGCAAACAAGGGAAGATATGTAGGGAGGGACAACAAAGTGAAGCGATTTAAATTGTGTAATATTTCTTAATTGCTGAGCTCTTGCAAAGTGCTATATGGAATAATGGCAAAGCTATTTAGTTTTCAGTGAAATGTTGTGTTTGTGTTAAAAGATTCAGAGTCTATCATGGAAATTTGTCAACAGGGGTAAACCTTACATATGTCTAGTAACCTATAGGAAACAATCAGAAGTTCTATTTTATTATTCTTGCTTCCTTATACCAGAGAATGCTGACTGCTGATTGGTTTCTATGGGTATACTAGACACTTGTTAATTGCTCCTGTTAATGAGTTCCCCTGCAGGACTTGTGGATGGGAAGAGCCAAAACTAAAATTACCTAAGGTCCTTGTTAAAAGAAAGAGAGGTGGTGTGAGAACCGCAAGTGACAGTGGGGCAGTGCCGCATTAAACATACACAGCAAGTCCAACAAAAAAAAATACTGTTTCAGCCTTGTTTTCAGTTTACATCAGTAGCTGCTTTAACTAAATGCTTATTTGCACCACTGGTTTAAATGTTAAAATTATATTGATTAATACCCCTTCAACCAATATAACATAAATAGATATTTTATTCTTTTTACTTACAGCCATCTTTTATTTGTTAAGTGAACAAACACACAAAGGCATTTCACTAGAAAATCATTGTAGTAAAACAATCATTTGGGCAGCTTTGTCAAACTTGGGAAAGGGATGGTCATCAGCCTGAAATACTACATGCCGCTATGCTTTTCTGTTAATATGTACTTGTGTGGGATAAAGGCATTAATTCCTGAAAAGTGGTCTGTGATGAGTAAGATTGTGGATGTGCACCATACTGAACTAATTAAAGTTTGAGTTGTTGTGCATTATTAGCATAAATTATTCTTTGTGCATATTTAGAGTTGTGTTTTATTAGGAGCAGAAGTGGGGGTGGGTGGGTGAAGGGGAGGAATTTTTGCTTACACAATTAAGAATACTTCCAGGTAAACATATTTATATTCTTCCATTTAAAAAAAGCCTTGCAAAATCATCCAAGAGAGTCAAACACATCAGGTCATTTTTCAATTACTAATGTTTATAGTAGTTTCAACCAACTTTGCGATTTTGAGCACTCCACAGTGCCTCTCCATCAGGTGGATAGTGAGGGGGTTATTCACTAAGGTGCGAATTCGACTATCGAATTCTCAAACAACAGATTCCCATAGCAAATCTGATACAATTTCCCCATTGTAAAGTCGCGACAATTTTTTAATGTTAAGATTGCAACAATTTTCCCATAATAAAGTCGCAACTGCAACAATATTCTCATTGTAAAGTTGCGACTGCGACAGTAGCATCCTATTGTGACAGTCTTTATCTGGCGAATTCGCCCCATACACAATAATTTTGACTTTAGCAAATAACCCCCCCCAGAGTTCTACAATACCTACAGGGCAAGTGTATTGTGGGAAATGTTAGGTCTAAAGCTTGGAATTTATATTTTATGAACACATATACAGACCTGGGAAATTTTAGGGAACTATTTTTCTGGCATTCATCTCTCTGTCAGGCAGGGCTCAGTTGGAGTCGGGGCCCATTTTGGTGGAGTCAGAGTCGTTATAAAATGGACCGACTCCCAAAATATATAATAAATTGGTAGAGTTAGTTCATTGCAGTATATGCTGAATTTGGGAAAATAATAAAATGTCCTGTAAAAGCTTGTTCTATTCCTTGTATAAGGATCTAGGCTCTTAATTGAAATGAATGTGTGCTGCACTTTATGTACATGCTCAGTAGTGAAGCTCCTTGCTACAGATCAGAGGAAAAGGCACTAGAAGGAATGGCTGCACTCATCACAGATCTGCTAGAGAAAACAGGATTAAAGAAATTTGCTCACTACAAAAAGTCATCGTATATTGCTGGATGATCAACAGATTACTAAAGGAAAAGAAGCTCAGACTGAGGTAGCAGTTAGCATGAGTGGGCTACAGGACTGCCAAGAAGAAGAGGAATTGGGTTTTGCCAGTGCTACTGCCACCATATCTTCAGCCTCATCAGATGAAGAGTTTAACTTTGTAAAGTATTTGGATGACATGGAGCAGGCAAAGCGTTGCCACAGGGAAAAAGATTCCACTCCCACAGCAAAGAGACTGACTGTATTTCAGCAAAATTTTTTACTTGCTCTCAAAGAAGTAGAAGAGTTCAACCGATCATCAAAAACTTTTTGTTTCGAGGACAGTATATGGGTGTGATTTAGACAGAAAAGGCCAGAATGGGGCAGAGGTTAAGGTGAAGCTGCAGGAAATGTTAACAGGCTGAAGAACTTGAGGGTTTCCCTTGGAAAACCTGTCAATTTTCCACATCTGAACATACATATATGCCACTGAGATATACATTTGAGAAATTGCTATTAGTGAAAAATTTATATTTTTTTAATACTCCCCCTGCTATATTGATACTAGTTTGTTTTGATTAGGGACAAACCATATTTTGTTATTCATGTGATCTGTCGCTTAGGAAGAAAGGAACCTATTTTAATCAGTTACAAATCTACATATGACACATGCTACTTACAGAAGTATTTGTCAACAGATTTCTTTAAAGCTCACTTGAAGAGAAATGGAAGATGCCTTATGGAAATCTGTCAATTAGATATGGACATTTGTACCTGACCTCTATCCTCCCAAAATACAAAAACTAAATATAACAAAAATCTTGTTCCTTTTAGATATGAAGTTAACAGGAGCTCAAGTTAGTAATTATATTATAGACTGCTGGAAAGATATAATTTTGTTAGGATGGGTGGAGAAAAAGTTCTTTAAAAAGAAAAAAATAAACTACAAATATAAATGTAAAATAATTAAATGTTAATCTAGAAAATATTAAAATAATATAAATCAGGAATTCATATTTTCTGCAAAACAAGAATTGTAATTCCTAAGATAGTAATATGCTTCCTCCATTTTTGCTGGTAAAATTAACCTCATTCATATTAATATCTGGATAATATTTGGAAACTGTATTCAACAACCTTTGCCACCAAATAACAACACTGTTGAAGTGATTTATGTTCCTATATAGTGGAGTCTAATTACAGTAGCCTTCCTCGTTACACCTATAGGGTGCCTATTCTTATCACTCATTCTACTGTAGTTGCCCACACAATGTGACACTTGTTTGTATAGTCAGCCGTGGTTATAATTGTCCCCATCTAAATAATAATTTTCTACGTTTTGCAGCATTCTGCTTATACCTTGTAGAGTGTAGCTGCGTGTTTGATTTTTTTATCTGAAGTTCTCTGATTTAGAATTTTTTTTCCCTCTTTTTAAGAATAAAATATTCATCTACAGAGGTAAAGAGTATGAACGACGTGAAGATTTTGAAGCTCGTCTGTTGACCCAGTTTCCAAATGCAGAGAAAATGAAGACAACCACTCCGCCTGGCGATGATATAAAAAATTCCATTGGACAGTGTATCCTTGAAAATAGGCCATTTATTTGTGTCAATTTAAAACGGTTTATAATTTAGTACTGATGACTGACATTATGATGGTAGTTTATTACTTAATCTTGTTTATCTTAACTTTTCTATTCAGATATTCAGTGTTTTACAGTAAAACCACTGCTTGAACTGCCTCCAAAATTCCAAAACAAGCCTGTATCAGAGCAGATTTTAAGGTAATGTCTTTTAAACCTGTGTGCCTTGATTAAATATCTTTTGCATGCTTTTTCTGTAAGGTTATATTTTGTTTTATTTGCAAAATCACTCCTGGTTTGCTAGCCATGCATAAGTAAATTATTCCTTATTGTGATTGCATCCAGTAAATCCCAGGAGCTTTTAAATAGTATAACAGATGCATAAACCTGGTTACATAAGAAAAATCCATTCTGGCACTACTATGCTTTTATATTTGCTTTATATTTGCGTTTTAATACTATTTTTTCAGCATAGTAAAACATTCTTATATGTCTTTGTATTATATAATGTGGAGATATACATCAGTTTATAAATCTGGTTATATTTCGGAATATAATATTGGGACTTCAGCTACACTAATTTTGATTAACATCAGCAATAACTTGTATAGAAAAAGCTTTGTGTTTCTTCGCAAATTATCTTTATATTTCGTGTGTCCCTAAGTAGTTTGTTGTGTGATCGTTTTCCTTTCGTAAAATAAACAAATAGACACAGCAACAACAAAATTGGGTATTGTATAAGCTTAAAGGGAGACTAAAGCCTTTTTTAAAAATATATTTTTATTTATTGGCCACCTAGTATTAAATCTAACAATTTTTAAAATTACAGAGTTAGGCATACTGATTTTGCAGAAAAGTCTTAACAATTGAAGGAAAAATAAGATATTGTAGCTGAGGTTTTCAGATAATCCTAGCCCCTTTCCCTTAGTCAAGGGCTAAGCTCACTAAATGAGCATGCCTCACCCCTTCCTGAAACAAATTAAAATTCAATTTTACTTGCTTCATAAAATTAAGTGCAAGACAACTCTGAGATACTGAAAGCCAGGAGAAAAGCAGCCTTACAAAGCTTAGAGTCAAAAGCTGCTTAGTAATTTAAATGCAACACACAAGTAGCATCCAACATAGAGGTAACAGGAGGAGAGTCTAGGATTAACTCTGCTCCAAGTGCTTGTTTTTTTCTTTTGTTCTATTGCTATGACTATTCTGCAAGTGGCAAATCCTTTGTGCAGGAATTACAAGTAAAAATGCTGACTGCAAATCAAATATTCCCACTCAAAAATATAATGTGCAGAACACAGTCCTCTGTTACAGAGGAAAGAGTTCAGATGACTTTCATAATATAAAGCAACACCAGCAAGTGGGGAGGAGTAGGGTAGTCCTTTAATGCCACTCTTGTCTGCAGCAATAGGGCAGAATCTTTCATGTATACCTGTTTTAAATGACCATTGGACACAAAAACTCTGCTCTGCAGTGCCCCCATAGGTATGCTTAATGCCTTACAGTTTACCCAAAAGCATTAACCCAGATGCTCAGTATTCCACCACAGACAGTAATACAACATCTCTGGAGTAACATGCAGTTCCTTTCCACATTCTAACCTAATCAGTAGTTGCCCCTCCAGCCTTCTGTGCAATATACCACCTTTGAATAATGTGCAGAGACTCCTAAAATGCCCCAGACTCTGAGTATAAAGCACACCCCATCCTGTTCAATACCCCAATGATATGCATGTAAGTCAACCCCAATATTCTGTTCCCATGACCCATATTTTCCCCAAGCTGCACAACATGTTGAGGGGCACTACTTACTGTTACTGCAACTGTACATTACAGTCTAATAACATGGATTCATTAAAAATCCAAAGTATTTATTTCATTTATTAGCAACTGACATTTATGTTCAGTTTATATAGAATACTATAGCCCTTTAATTTTTTAGCAATACACAATGTTCTGCTGCAATCAGTTATCCCAGCAAATAAAATACTTTTATGCACATGCAAGCATGTAACTCATACACCTATCAACTGAGTATATGCTTCTTTTTTTTCTTGATTCTATATATATATATATATATATTTCCTGTATGGTTGAACATTGTCACTCAGGACAGTTTTTTTTTTGTATTTTTTTTCAATTCGAATACTTTAATGTAATGAAAACAATGATATAATTAATACTATAATTATTTGTTCACACTGTATTTAATTTCAGCTGTGTTGCTGGAGAAAGGTACATTCTCTTCTGAGACATAATAATATATCAAGCTGAACTCATTAAAATACAGCATTTCAATTCTACAGTATTCAGCAGTCATTTTAGTTAAATTTATACATGTACAATTTCAATATAAGTCTAAATTCTGTTTTCAATGCTGTGATGGAGATTGTAAACATACCCCTTAGGATTCTTAGCATTCAAATACTAAACAGCGTCCTCTAATATAACACACTAATCTGAAAGTTGCATTCTTACTTTCGGAGTGTGGGCATCAAGTTAATTTTATCCAGGTACTATTGTTATTTGATGTTTTCCTATCTTTAGTTGAGTTCTCAAGCACCTGATCTGCTTTCATCTACGGCAAGGTCAAGCAATACCAGGGAACACAGAGAAAATTCCCTAGAAACAGACTTCCCTTCTGTAGACACAGAATTAGCACAGTACACAATCTGGATTTTTCTTTTCTTTATATGTTTTTATGTCAGTACCAAGTGGCCAGAATTAACTGAGTTGTGAACTCTTTATATTCTTGAAGACACTAGAAGAACTCAACCTAAAGTAATTTAATGAGTGCTTGAGATAGAAAGCAGTATAACTAAATTGTTTACATATTTTGCATATCTTTAGAAGCAAAATCTCAAGTATTGCCATTAATATTCCAAAAATGTTTGTGAACCTCAAAATAATGCAAAATGCTTTTTAAAGTAGGTGTTTGGGGATAAAATGAGTAAGTTACCTTATCTGCTTGTACAAATGGAGTGTATTGACTAGTATTGATTTATGGCTAAGATTCTAGATAAAACTCTCAGAATCAGTGAGCAGCACACAAGGCCATGTCATCAACAATATTGTCTTAGCACGCTTGGTAATATTAGTGCTGTTCCTGCAGGCAGGTGCTAAACTAAACCTTCAGCCAAATGGCCACAATTAAAAAAATTCCAGACATTCAACCGGTTTCTTTAAAAGGAACTATCACATTTATTCAGTGAAGTAAAGAAGCGATGTTTTCTTTAACAAATTTCATAAATAATTGGGAAAATCCCCTTAAAAGCAATTGGCTGAATGTCTTGGATCTTGTAACCACAAAGACACAAGATTAACATCAAACTACCTATGTCTAAGTCTGGCTATGTATATCTAAATGTATGCAACAACTGTTTTTTATTATGCTTTCTGTTCCATCACCCAAAAGCAGCCTATGTGCAGGAATATTATTGCAAAACTTTTCATCTGTTTTATTTATTTTATTAAGAGGAGCAATCATTTTAAGCATATTCTATCAATTTAACACTACAGTTAAAACAATCGCATCACTTTTATTAGATCACCCAAACAGGCAGATTTTTCTGAAGTTTTTTTTTTTTTTTTAAATTGTCAGAACAGCCATTTTTTGTATTGTATTTTTGGTACAAAACAGGCATTGTATGGAAAGCTCAAGTTTACCACTGATAATATCAACTGCACTAATGGCAAGTAAGAGAGTTGGAGAGATGGTTTGCTATAGAAAAGCAAACCAAACCACTGAACTATTATATCTACTGTATACAGTGCCGGCTCTGCCATTAGGCAGAGTAGGCAAATGCTAGGGGCGCCTCC
>WMED01001332.1:0-28112 GCA_019650415.1 Pipa parva
GTAACAGGTGCTGTTAATTACACAAGTTAGAGAAGCATCACATGATTTTTCTAAGGGTGCGAATACTTTTGTCCACCCCCTTTTTATGTTTGGTGTGGAATTGTATCCAATTTGGCTTTTTGACAATTCTTTTTGTGGTTTTTCCATTGAAGACAAATTAAATGAAGAGATTATTACCAAAGCATTTGTGATTGCAATCATTTTCTGGAAGAAATTGAGTATTATCTGACAGAATTGCAGGGGTGCCAATACTTTTGGCCAGCACTGTATTTATGATAGAAAATTCAATACTGGCCTTGTGTAGGACATATAATGGCATAATGGACATAATATTTTCATACCTTTGCCATCATTGCTGCATATGCTGTATATAAGGGGTCATCCTCCAGTTTGCTGCAAAGAAAACAAAATAAACACAATGTGAATGAGTAAAGTGATTGGCAGAATTAAGAAAAAGATTGTGGCAATTGGAGCAAGGGTGTTGACTGCCAATGGGGACGTATGGGCATTTAGTATTACCACTGATACTAAAACCTTTTATATAGCTAACTTTAAAGTGTAAGTAAACCCTATTTATAAAGTTTGCCCCATTAAAGTATTGTAAAGTGTATGATTAGTAAAATCCTCTCTCATCTCTTCACTCTGCGGCACTTGTAATCCCTCTGTAAAATGTTCCTCCTTCCTGTTGTGGAGAAGGCCCCCACCCCTCACATTCTCTTATCTTAAAAACCAACTCCTTCCTAGTCGGAATTCAGTGCCTAAGGGCTTAGCAGGGGCTTAGTAGTGAGAGGAAAGTATCAGATTATTAAGCATGCACTAGCAGAATGAGTCATTGTGTGACCTCATTAGGGGGCTTGGTTTCTCTGCACTATTACAGGAAGCAAGTACACACAGAAATGCAGGGGAGACAGGCTACAAGATTAAGAGGTGAGAACTGAAAAACACAAAATCGTTTTTACTTTTAAATGTTTTGGTTTTTCTTTATACATTATAAATATAATATATATGTATAGTTTGGTCAATAGCTTTACTTACACTTTAAGCTTTAATATGAAAGCTTATATCTGTTATGGTGGACTGTTTCTATTTTGGTATATACAAAATGAATTGTCAGTCTAAAACATATTCTACAGTATATAAATCAGACGGAAGTTCATAAGTGTGTCAATCAAGTATTTATCAATTAAATTTAGAGTGACTGAAGTGTGAAAAATTTCATCGGCAGATTATACACCACTGCCCAATGAGTGATTCAATCCATTACATAACCAATCATTCAGACAACTGTCAATTATTAGCCAAATTTATCTACTGACAGTATAGCTAAAGTTGCAGATAATTCTGGCATTTGGATGTCATCAGTGGCTACAAATTATTGTACCACTCCACTGATTTTCACCATGATAATTGTTCTATTTTGCTCATTTAAGTCAGAAAATGCATTACTTTACAAATGTAAAAAAACCATGGGTTGCAGACCCCTGGTCTAGATCTATATTACTTAATATATGTATGTAGGCTGTATTCACTAGATTGCCAAAATAAAAGACCACAATCATTATCTAATACTAGTTGAAATGTTTTAATTACTTATGGCATACTTGCACAAATGTATACACATTGTTGGAATAATCTGTTATTTACAAAAATTAAATTGCTCCAAGTAAAAATATAACATTTTACATGTACTTTAGCCCTCCTGTTCTGAGCCCAACAGAGACGTTGTCAGGTGCATAACTACAGGGGTTGCAGTGTTCCAATGGGATGTTCCAATGGGGACAGCATTGCTGGGTGGGTGTCATGGCTGCAACGGAGCTAGGAGTGACTAGTTACACCATTGGATGCTGCATTTATTAGTATAACATTTCTTGAGTCAGAACTGGCTGGCTTGTTGAATTACATATCATATTCGTACACACATCAAATCCTAAAATGACTCCTAAAATGAATAACATTTTTGCTACTAAATTCATTTAATACATGTGCATATAGAACAATACCAGTATTTATTGCTACTTTGCATTATTTAAAACTATTTGAATCTTTACTTAATCTGTAAATATAAATAAATGTATAAGTACTGCAGACTGCTTATGTTAATATCACGTGTGCTTTCTAGAAGAGTTATTATTTTACCTTCTCTCAGTTAATGCATTGCGGCTGAAATGTAAAATAATTTGATGAAGAGGATCTGGCTTCTTCTCTGTCTCCTCTTCTTCTTCCTCATCAGTTTTCTTAGGTTTCTGAGAAACATCAATGGTAATTAATAATGATCTTGAACATCTTTTAGAGACCACATTGGTTATATTTATTATCCTAGTACTGGGTAAGAATAATCTCATCCATGATGGTCAGTTAATCATGGCAACTATTCTAATCATATTATAATGCCTTTAGGATTCAATTGTGTTAGTAAGCAGTATATTTTAGACTGTCTCTGCTGCTCCGACATTACAAACTGAACACAAATTTGAAGTTAAATATACAGAGAAAGAAAGTTTTAATCTAACTGGTTAACAATTCTGAACATGCATAGGCTTTAGAAAAAAGAAGCAACAAGAAAACATGAGATATTAAATTGTGATGTATTGATCAGTGCTGACATGGTACCAAAAACCTATTAAACATACAATAGAATGTGGATATAATATGCCACATTCAGTTAGACAGTTTAAATAAGTAAAGGATATTCTTGTTAATACACAAACCTCTTTTGTCAATAAGTGTTTATATACATTACCTATGTTATAAGTAGACATATCAATTATTTCTGGGGTTTCGAGACCTTCCAGAGCATTCTAAAACTCCTAAAATCCTATTAAAATCAAGATACATTTTTAACCTACCTAAATTTTTCCAGGTAGGAAAGTCTGCTTCCATATTCTACGTATACCTAATAATTTCAGTATTCTGCTACATAGAGTTTGACTACTAGTAGCAGTTCCAGAACTACTGAAGATGCAGGCTATGAATTCCTCCATTAAGCATTGCTCTATTTAACAGGTGAGTAATTTTTCTTCCTGCTCTGAAAAGCCATGCATCCCTCTCCATTACACAGAATACTGTAAAACCGATTACCAAAAAGAGAGTTTTCCATCTTTGGCAGAGTATAGTACAAGCCACTCCCAATCACTGTAAATGGAGCAGCATCTTGAATAGAGATCAAATATGAACAAAGACAGGTTTATCCAATGTTGAGACATTAGAAATTAAACAGCTGCTATTAGAGTATGGTCCCTTTATAGTATTTAACTATCAAAATCATTGATTTCAATGTTCAGCTCTCTTACAACTGTCTACTACATACATCACTATTTTAAATGTTATTTGCACTGACTTTATTAATTATTTATTCTATATTAACACCATAAATAAAGGAAAGGTTTGTGTCCATGCAGAAAGCATGCAAGGGGAGTGAACCAAGATAAATGACCAATGTGCATGGCAATGGATAAAGGTAAGGACAGGAAGCATTGTGAGGAGAGTCTGGGAAACATATTAAACAAGGCTACATTTTGCAACCAGTATTATGTTGACTGCTGATAGCCCAGTGTTTATTCATAGCATTTTCAAGGATCAAATCAGGGACAATTTCAAATAGTGAAGATACAAAGGGAAAATTGGTCATACAAACACAAAATAACTACAGTGTGGAGGAAAAAAGGAAGTTCATAGGCAATAAGCAACATTATGGGTAAAAAAGAAATGGCATCAGTTATATTAAGTCTTAAAAGTAGTGATGATTTAAATATTCAGTGGCAACTTACACAGCCTTTAATTATGGGGGAGACTGGAAGTTAAACTAGTTTAGCTTTACATATACTGAAGTATCAAGAGTTACATACAAAGCAACATGGCTAAATATCTCGTTAACAAGTAGTGATTTAAATCTTCAAGAAAAACCTTTATACAATCTATTTCTTAATCTAAACAGCATCTACTGTGAGAAGGAAAAATATTACTGCATAGACTTTCTGTGTTCATCACAGCTTGTAGGCCAGTGTCTGCCCACTATCCCATTTCCACAGCTGGCACTGCACTGCACTGCACCGCACCATGCTTATATATATATATATATATATATATATATATATATATATAGTACCACTTGGTTTAATTTATAACATATTGGGCAGATTTATTAAGCAGCAGTAACTGTAACAAACTGTTTCAGAGCAGTATGTTCCCATTAATGCAAAACATATTTCTCATCATGACTGCAATACTTCCTGTTTTTGTTATTATCATTTTTGCCAGTGACTGGTTATTAAACAAACCCATGAGTAAAGACAGTAACCTAAATGGAAGGTATCACCGCTACAATTACAGGTTAGGTTTTGCACCATAATAACGATAATGGTAACACAACTAGGAAATGGTTTATTACATTTATCACAGCTTAATAAATATGCCTGAGGCTGCATACTGTTTAACAAAAGGGAAATTATGACCACAGAGTAAAAAGGTAGCAAGCAGAATTTTTCATCCGTCTCCTCAGCTAGACTCCCTGTAAAACTGCCCCATAAAAAACAATATCTCATAAACAAAAAGGCATAGTCATACATCTATGTTCACACAAATGTTCAGTAAACTATACCAGCCCAGCATGCTCTGTAGAGGAATTATTCATATTTATCTGCATGTTAGTATTTTCTTGACTAAGAGAGGTATGAATGTTCCTCTGACAATTATAGGGTCCAATGACAATAGTGCCACCAAGTAACCATTAAATTAGTAGAATGTTTGCTTTGTTATTAAATACATTATAACTTCCAACCTTCAATTAGATCTGTCATATGTCATTTACCCTAGTTTTTGCTCAGCAAGATAAGATAAATATAACAAATGGTTTTGTAGGAATCTGGCAGTTTAGGGGCTTATTCATGAAAGCACAAATAGTTACATTAATTGACCACTTCCTAATCTTTGCATATTCAGAAAAATCTGTGATGTGGTAAATTTGCAACCAATTCAGGTGCTTCTGACAGTCGTGGAGCTCTTTGCATTACTTTGCATGTGTGTACAAGTAATTAAAGTAGTATTTGAGAGATGGAGTCTGTAATTGTAGCAAATTCAACAAGGTGTACCGTGTCGCATTCGCCAGATTTACTTCACCAAATTAAAGTGTGAATTCAGGGGCTGATGGCAGGACTTCTACTGTCCAACTGACTACGCCACACTATGCAAGAGGCGGCTACTGACCCCTTCACTTCTTTGATATGGGAATCCATGGTTTGTGAATAAGGAGTTAGAAATTGTGACTATCAGAGCATAGAGAACCAAAGTGATGAGAATTCAATTCTCACTTTGATGAATAAGCCAAAATATGTTCCTATAAGGGAGAATCTAACTAGCTAGCTTGACAAAAAGGGTTGTTTAAAATAGGTTATTGATACCTGCCTAGTTAGAATAAAATAATGTTAAAGTTAGTAGAATGTTTGCTTCATTATTTTTCACTATACTCTGTAGGATGCTGGGTCAGTGCATTCTATTACATGCCTAGAGGTATAGCACTCACGGTGTATAGGCCTCTTCCCACATTAAGAAAGACAGATTGGTACTATTATCCTTTTCTATTTGTACATGCAAACAAATAAAACTCATGCACAAAAAGGAGTACATTTGAATAAAATATCAAACCTTGTTCATGTACTAGTTATAGAAAATTATTCATTAATACCATGGACAATACCTATTGATTCAGAACACAAGGAAGGCATTCTTCTATTCCATATTTCACTTCTCAGATCCCCAAGCTAGGCAACACCTGCAATGCTGAGGAACTCCAACCAGCTATTTTACCTACTCACTTTATTCCCTGTCTTCATTGGCTAACCATAAATCACAACCATTGAAGGTACTTTCCCCTTTTATTCCTCTTCGATAGGAGACAATTCTTTGGGTTTCCAGTTAAGGCTTCTAATAGCTATAGACTGTGTGGAAGTTCCTTCAGCATCAGACAAATGGGAAATCTGCAACTGAAGCTGATGTAGACTGAGTTTAAAGGCTGTGTAAGGAGCTGCCTCTTATTTAATTTTAATTTTGAAGAAATACATAAGCTCTGTTATCGTTTCTTTCTTTTCAGAGCCCAGTTCCATCTAATCCCGTACTTACAGCCAAATCCTGAATTAGTTTCTCCTCAAAGGAATTTTCCTCAGTTTCTATCCAAAATCTCTGATAACCATGGAGGAAGAGGTTAATAGAACGGTGCCTGGCAGGGGGTGAAAGTGGGATCAAGAGGGGTACAAAAGAACATAATATAAAAAAAGTTCAGGAGTGAATCATGATTAGTAGGGTTTGGATTCTTGTACAATTTTCATTTACTGATTGGTCAGTACAAAATGCACAACATTTCTTTATAATAACGATTGTACATATTACTGCATTAAAATCCCCAATATTCTGTTTTATAAAAAGCCCAAAATGGAATTCTTTATATGTAACAGCTGTTTTACCAGTCAGATCACACTCTTCTGCACCTTTATAAATCATTATTTACAGATAACAATGAGAGCATAATGGGGAAACCCATGCATTAGCTTTATTTCAAACATTGTACAATTTAGGTTGTATGTAAATGTTGATCATTGTTCACAAGATCATTGAGGAGTCCAGTCAGATGTGTACTGTAAACATAGCAAAATTCAGTAAGGAATTACTTTGCTAAATGAGACTTAGCTCTAATATGAAAACACTGCTACACACAGACCATGTCTAGATTACAAATATGTTAAACAAACTGACCAATCAGCATATCTTTAAAATTGCACAAGCCAATGAAAACATCACATCATGGCTGGGGTGGAATACTTGTGTGCACAAGGACAGGTTTAGCCACAAGTTACATTACCGTTAACACGAGTATTAGACTGTCATAGTCTGAGTTCTCATGTACTTTTTCCAGCCAAATACGTTGGTAGGAGCTCAGGAAGAAATTGTTAATTTTGTGTCTGAAGAAAAGCATATAGGTTTTTATTCAAGCACCAGCAACACAAAGAAAACTTCACAAACAGTAAATGACTCTCTAAGAAGACATGAACCAAAAAAAAAAAAAGAAAGAAAGAAAGAAACTACTGGTATAGGGTATGACTCAAAACAGACAACATTCTTATCCTCGCAGTTGCAGAGAATAAGAATTGACCAATGCAAATAAATAAACAAAAGGTTGTTGTTACGTTCAGGTGCATTTTTGTGTTATAAAGTATTGCACATGCATATCATCTACTATGTTTTGGTAGGTCTACTGTACCAGAAGTTTAACAACCTGACTGTTAGAAAGCCCTTGACATTAATATGATTAACTTATCTAGAGAAATAGAAATTGTTTTAAATTAAGATAGTGATAGATTTGCATTTATTATAATATCTTCGTATGTGCTCTTATGATAGAAGGAAGGGTCATGTAAAATGAAAAGAAAATTTTGTATTTAAACACAAAAAAAAAATCTAAACATAAAAGTTTGTTAAGTCTATTATAGTTTGGTTTGTATTTCAGAAAACATTGAAAAAAAAAAACATTTTACAAATTTTAAGTAAAATATAGAAATGTTAATAAATGTTCTGCCAGTATTTACACTATAAAATTTCGCAGAGGTAGAATAACAAATAAACAAAAAAAATTCAATGTTCTTTTTCCTAAGGAGCCATATACAGTATAAGGTCTAGTTTTAAAGGTCGGAAGTACTGGCACAGGAGAACATCCAACAATTAACATCCTTAGATGAATCGTACAGTACACAAATGCATTCATTTACCTTGTATAAACATATGAATTCTATATGCATGTGCAACAATGCTATTTATGCATGGATCCAGAAATTCATATACATGACACATGCATATTTTTATGCATGTTTACATGTATTCACTCATGCATATATAAATGTATGCTTGTAGAACACTGTTAGTAAACTTTAAACACGGCACTACAATACATATTCTCCTTTGCCTACTGTTACTAATCCTAAAGCCTCTGATATGGATACAAACTAAATGTTCAACTCTATATTTTTAAATACAAATAAGTCTATTTATCACATTATATAATCTCCAAATCACCTCTTTTAATTGACAGAATGCAATGCTAAATAGACAAGTTCTGTAATCTGTGGATAAATAACGACCTTCCAAGGAGAACTTGTGGTCTACACCTTTCTTTTACCTCACCTACTTTAAATGATACTCGAGTTTGTAAGTATGTGAATATATAAACATGTTCTCTTGGTATAAGACAGAAATAAAAAGGTAGGGATAAGATTTATAAGACTGTTATTTTGCTAGAAAATCTAGATAATGTTATAAATATCAGTTCTAGAAGAATAAATTGGATGTTTACATTGGATTTATTAATGAACAATAATAGATAGGTCTTGCCAGTTGTATTAGTCACCCTTCGTAAATGTGAATCATGTGGGGTCTAGGTTTTAAGGCAAAGGACTACTTTCAAGCATGGCAAAATGCAATCTCATCACAAAGCAACATTTTAGCAAAAAAAATGCTGCATGTCTGGTTATTTAGCAGCAATGACCATTCATTATCACCCTCAGGAACAAACCAGTTTCAGGCTTAAAAGTATTACAATATATGCTTTTATATCTGAAATCTAACCTTGGCAAGTTGTACAAGGGAGCCATACGGAAACAGGCCACCACTGCTCTCTTCCTCTGCTTTGACAAAAGCTTATGCCAAACTGCCTTCTTAGATCTTAGGGGCTGCTCCACCTATAATAACACAGCAAATGCTAATGAACATTACTATGAATGTTCACCTTGAATGCATCGTTTAGTAGGTTATAGATAGTAGCTCTCCAAGATAATTTAGAATTGGTCTGTTTTTTTTTTTATGCCAGTGACCCTTGACAGCAAGAAAAGAGAAGACAAATCAGACTGAAAAGTAATTAAAAAACACAAAAATAAAAATTGGTTAACAACTGCAAATTATTTTACAAACCTGCTATCCACCGAATAAGTTACATTTAGGATGAGCATCCCCTTTAATTAATATGCCAAATATTAATACATGTTAATATATTGTAGAATCATTATAAACAATACAAAGGGAAGAAAGGTAGATCATTCAACTCTGATACTGAACAAAGGGTTCAGTTTCCCCGAAAGTAAGTCATCCCCGAAAATAAGGCATGGGGGATGTTTTACTGTGGCATTTGAAATAAGGCACCCCCCTGAAAATAAGACCCCCCCCCCCCCCCGGAATTAAGGCACCCTGAAAACCGGCTTCTGCAGACACCCTCCTGTTACAGCGCTCTTCTCTGCCTCCCCCGGCACACACTAATGATGTAATCAAGAAGGGTGCGGGAGGAAGTGAGGAGCGCTGTAACAGTAATCTACTGCAGATGGAGCCAAGCAGGAGAAGAGGTAGAGAAAAGGGAAAAGGGGGGGGGGCAAGCACCAGGATAGCACCCCTACCCCCCACCCTTCAGAGGACATGAAGAAGGGAGGGGTGAAAATAGGATTGTGAGTAAGATCTGTTTAACCCCTCCCTACTCCATTTCCTCTTAAAGGGGGGCAAGCAGCACAGTGTGGGAGGGGGATTGTGGTGCAGGCAGCAAAGTGTATTTTAAATATTGTATTTGTTCCCGTTTTTTTTTTTTTACTTTGTATGAGTGTGATTTTTTTTCTTTAGGGAAATATAAGACATACCCTGAAAATAAGACATAGTGTAACTTTGGTAGCAAAAGTTAATATAAGACACCATCTTATTTTCGGGGAAACACGGTATTAGGGTAACCGGAAAAATATGCCTTAATGCTTTGCAATAAAGCATGCGTTTTAGAAAAGTGGTGAAAGGCAGCTTTTCTGTATTTTTTTTTTTTAGATTTTTATTACCTGCTCAAGGTGGAATACTGCAGCAGAGATTTTCTGAACACGTTCCACAACTTTCTCAGGATCTGACTGCTCCTCATTTTTCAGCACATCCTTGTAAAGATTAAGTTGCCATTTCACAGCTGGATCTTCAGACTGTGAACAAAAACACCATCAAGGTCTGATCTTAGAATGTGGAGTTACTTGTAGGACCTGGACAGCTCAGAAATTCCTCTCTGCTACACATTTATGAACATCAATTTAAATGTACATGATGCAAATCAAAGACCATTGGCACAGTATGAGCAGAGAAAAGCAAATTAATTGGACCCAGGTGTGTGTCAAAAAGACATCTGAAATTAGAACAGGTAAAGAGATTGCACTAGTAAATAAGGAAATGGAAAATGATTAATTACTAATTATATCTGCAGTTCATTCAAATGAATCCTCTATTAAAGGAATACTAGGTGAAATTAACACAGATTTGTGTCCAGCAATCTAATGTTGAAACCATGCCCTTCCAAAATATACTGTAAATCTGTACAGATTTCTATACAGCTAATGGCAAGAACAGACACCTATTTTATATGACCTCTATAAAAAAAGATTCTCAGCCATTTTGTCTGTAATTGATGTGAAACTTATCTATGACTTTTGCTCTGCCCGAAAGTTCAAACTACAGTGCAAAAAAATGGTTTAAGCCGTATTAGTCCAACTGAATTAATTAGAAAGATGAGCACTGTAGTACAGAGCAGTACTAAATGAAATACAGTTTGCAATATATTTTGGCTGCTTGCCATTTGGTTTCTCAGTGCCTCACAGACAAAACTATGTATCCTTTAGTACAGCTCTGACCTGGGGAAGAGGGAATATCTCTCGAAAGCTTGTCTTAAACATTGAGCTGTTAGTCCAAATAAAGTATCATATAATACTACAGTACTTCTGTACAGTATGTTTTTAGATGTTTTATGACTCATCTGCCTATGGGTCACTACAAGAGCTTAGAGAGGATTAAACCTAGTTGTCTCACATGATTCTGTAAGCTGCCAGTAAAAAAACAGAAAGATGGAGGTTACTTTAACATGCATTACCATCAAACATTTATAAATGTTGAAAAGTTTATTTCACCACTTAATGTTGGAGAAACAGTGTTTCTTTTAATTATGCAAGCATCACCTATTTAAAAGGTTTTTATATTCCCATTTTGAAACTGGCCACTACTCTTATCAATTTCCTCTACGGTCAATTAGTAATGTAGGAGGTAGTGTAAAGCCTTCCTGATTTCTGCAGGCAGTAATGTTAGTTCAAAGCAGGTATGAAACTGTAAAATAAAAGATTCTAAAAAGGAATTGCACAAAAAATGGCAATAGTGCCTTATCGTTTGATTCACAATTAAGGATAGTATAGTGCCCAGAAAAGTCTTTCTCTTCTAATTATAGTGTTCAGATGGAATGATAGACCTCATGCAAGTGCAGACAGTACTAAGTTGGGGGGGAAGAAATTCTTTTACCACTCCCTCAATAGTAGAGAACTCACCAGCTCATTCACAAATGTATGGTAATAATCAGGGCACTATTGCCATTTTTTGTGCGATTCCTTTTTAGAATCTTTTACTTCACACTGGTGTTTCTTGGACCGTTTTGGGTTGGCGGCCATTGGAGTAGAGCAGCACAACAATGAATAAGTACTATATCTGACTTTGAACTACAAGAAGTTACTGACATTTAATTTTAGCGATTATTTTGTGCATTTATTTGTATTGATTGGTGATTCTCCTCCGGTCCCATGAAACCTCTTTCATTTGGATTGGGATCCACTACCCTCCTTTTAGGTATGAAACTGTCCCTGCACAAATTCCATCAGCAATGTAGTACCAGGATTCATTGCATGCATATAATCATTGGAGACACTTGCAATTTTCATGGGGGAAGGGGCGGTGCTTTTAACCTGCTGCCAAGTGTCAAGATTGTAAGACAGCACTATTGATTTATATGGTTGTTCATTTATGGCTAATGTAGTGGGCTCCTATACTGGAAAATCAGACTACGTACTATAGCACTGTTGAATTTGTATGTATGCTTCTGACAGCATATTTTGGTTTATGGGCCTCAATATTTCAGGCTCTATACTAACTCTTATTGAATAAAGTTAAGTTTATGTGTGTACTTCACTGGCCATTACAAATTTGCTTGGATGATGTTCATTATTCATTTTAAATATTTCCAATTTTCTCAACACACACATTCACATATTGCACATCCTTTTCCTATTCCTTATTATTTCATATACTCACTTTTTCCTTCCTACAAAATGACAGAGCAGTATGTAACAAATAATATTTAGCATTTATTTATTAAACTTACACATGTTTGAAAGAGAGGGTCAGGTTGAATTAATTTCCAACCATCATGTGTATGGACATTAACTAGAAGCAGAAAATGAGCATATTATACCGGTAGCCATAAAAGCTTGTAATACATGTTTGTTAGGAAATGACTAAACACAAAATTTCCCTCTTCTTGAAAACATAAGCTGATGAGATCCACCTACTGAGAAAAAAAACCCTGCACGGATTTCTTGAGATCCTACCTTTTCCTGAAGGTGAAGGTTGTTACGTAAATGTTCTTTTACTTCATCGTCTGTATCTTTCTACAAAACAAAAAACAAATGAGATTGATATAGATTATATTTATGCATAAATGCTCTCCTTACCAATTACACAGTTTCTATAACGAATGAAATGCTAAAGATAAATTCATGTTACTATGAAAAAGTTCAACAGACAAACAGAAGGGAGATGCAGCAAATAAAAGACTGATAAAACAGATTACATCATTGTAGTTACTAACAGCAGCAAGACAGGGTTATACACTAAAGTGTGAACTGTCTAGTTGCATCTTAAATTTAGCAAAAATATGCAAATCACCAACTTTGCTTATTCAGCAAATGGCATTATTTTCTGCATTGTGGAGCATCCGCTACTTTACATTCATTCACAGTGAATTTGTGGCCAATTAACAGATCTATCATATTTAGTAGTGACATTTTACAAAAGGATCTGACTATGAATCTGTGGACTTGCCCACAATACCCTTGATACTTGCCCACAATACATTTAAGTGGTTATGGTGGCACTTATTCCTTTAAATTAGATTAAAATCTGTCATCACAATATAATGCTGATGCTAAAGCAACCTTTCATGTGCATTTTTATGAAGATGAGAATGCATGAAAGCATTTAATAGTGAATACGCACAACTGATTTTACTACTCAGTGCGTGAATTGACAAAGTGGTGCAAATTAATTGAAGGACGTGAATTCATTTTTTGATGTCACTAGCCCTTTAAGCATTCCCATAATAAACAAAAGAAGACAGCACCTGCTCTGGTGCTAACTCACTCAGCCTCTTCACATAAGATGCTTAACATAATAGGATATTTTAGGCTATATACATGCTGAATGTTAACAGCATTTGTTTGTAATAATCAGCAATTTAAAATGAAGATAACTGGTACTTAAATTAAATCACTGCGGTATTAAAATTCACACCAAATGAATGCTAACCTACAAAATACATTTGTAGCATAAAATAGTCTATGTATGTTACATGAACATTTAACCTGTTTAACACTTACAAGGCTGTATCTGCTCTTTGCAAGTGAGATCAGCTCCTGGTCTCCAGGGGTACACATATTCAGGCCAATGGGCAGCATTTTCTTTAGGGCAGCCACAATTAAAGATGTCTGAATAGAGTAAAGATCCCCACGTCGTTTTGTTCGTTTTCTTTCCTGGTCTTGTCCTCCAGACTAGAAAATTGACCACATCATAATATGGTTATGATATGCTAAAAACATTTTTGAAAGGGATCTTATTATCCATAATGGAAATACCAAGCAGGTTTTGTCAATTGTCTCTATAGTGATAGTTAAGTGTTCTATTATTATTAATAATGTCTGAAAATTCATTCACTACAACAAAATGTGCTATAATAATTTAAAAAACAACAGATGGTGCACACTTCAGCTCATCTTTGCCCCATGTATTCATTTCAAAAGAAAATACGTATCAAAGTTGGCTTAAGCATTAGGCCAAAAAGTAAATTCTCAAGCTGCCTTAGCATGTAAAGCCTCTAGTTTCCAAAGTTATATACATTTATTTATTCACTTCACATTAACAATATGAGTAGATGAGCACCTGCAGCTCCCACTTTGTAGATTATAAATTTTATATTCGGATAAAAGAAATTATTCTTATGGTGCCTTAAAGAGGGCCCTGAAATGTTCAATTTGCCTTGGATCCCGGAATTTCTTGAGTCAGCTCTGACTGATAATGTATTACAGCATATGTCAGATAAATACTGTAAGTAGCAAACATGGAAAAATATTGTATTTTTTAATAGGCCCTGTCCTCATACTAGGAAGCATATGATCAATACAATTCTTTATTTAGATCAGGGGTCGGCAAAATGCAGCTTGCGAGCTACATGTGACTCTCCAGTCACCTTGTTGTGGCTTGGAGTGCATCTCCCAAGCCTCGCCTATGACCTCCGACACCTCTTCTGATTGGCCATCGGCAGGTCATGTGATTGGGAAAGTGAGCTCCTCCCCCTTTGTGGCTCAGAAAAAAAATTCAGTGAAGGTGAGAGCAAAATGGCTGACTCCTGATCTCCTAGATGATCATATATGGTGCTTATTTCGCTAAACTAACCTAAAACTGATGTTTATATGGCATTATTTTGGGATATCCATGACAAATTCAAACTAGAACATACCAGTTTTAATACACAGTAGGCAGTGTTATGTGCAAAAAGCAAACTTCTACCTGCTTTTCTTACCCTTTTTAAAACACAATTACCATTAAGGACACTTTCTATAAAGCCGTTTCCTTTTATAATTATGGGAAACACTGATAGAACAACATGTTTTTATTATTCTCAATATTTTTATGTCCTTCTTTGACATTGAAGACAGATACATTAAAAATTTACACAATATACCTGTTTGGTTGGTTGTGTACTTCTGGCTTCTCTCTAGAGAAACTTGAATATTTCCTTGGAGGCATAAGTGTTTTTTGTCTTTTGCTTTTTAAAGAAAACCCCTCATACTTGCTTAAATCAAATTTACCAAGTGCAAATTTCCAGAGAACAAGTAAAGAAAATCGACAGCCTGCATTCACATAATTATAACTTGTGATACACAAGTTGCAATGTAAAGAAACAAGACAATGCATAATAAAGACTAAGACTTGATGGAACCACAAAGTTGACATAAGGTGAAACATACTACACTGCAAAATAACTCATGAAACAAGACACACCAATAAAAGACTCAAAAACTTAAAGCAGGAGTCCCTCTAATATGAAACAAACTTGCAAAACTGAAACTGAAACCTGAATACATTCAATTTCATGGTCCTATATGTCCCTTCTATTCACACAATAAGTGAAAACATACACGCTGTGGATAAGTAACCCTTGTAGATTTATTTACGGCCTTCCATGAATCCCTTTAATTACAAACTCTTCTGAAAAATCTAATAAATACAATAAACTCCATACAACTCTACAGTAGCTATATTCTAGATATGTATAATTAAAAGGCCATTGTGACTGGCCTGGTAGGAAATAGCATATTTACCTTTGTAGTCAAACAAAAAAACATTTTAGACAAAACAGATATACAAGCCAGTACCTTCAGAATGTACTCAAGGTCAAACTCTACACAGTGAAACACAGACAGAGGGACTAATGCTTTAAGAAGGCAAGTCAAAGCTCTGAGTTACACAAGCATTTATGGAGATTAATTCAACTAACTTTGGCATATAAAACTACCAACAACATGCTTTCCCATTTATTAGCTATCAAAATAAAAATCAATGATACCTCCAGAACTATATTTAAAATGAATCTTGAAACATGTATCTGCACTAAATAAGTGGTGAATACCCTATGTTTTTAGTTTTCATATCTTTACTCTAGATAATGTTTACTGAGAAATCTCTTTATACCTACTAAAAATGCCCATTTATATTAGGACGTTTGGATTCAGACCTGTCCATTATTAATGGCATTTCTCCAATAAAATTCTCATGTAAAATTGTACAAGCAAGGCAGCCTTAACTCAAACTACATTATTTTATTTTCTGATGTAGCTATGGTTCAACAAAGACTGAAAATGGAGATACCATAGTCTAGTTAACATACTACTCTCTTGATTATTGGGTTTCAGATATTATGTAATATTTTGTCTAACTTGACTGCCAAGACTTTTATCATGATACAGCTCACTTTCAAACACTAATGTAATTTATTTTGCATCTTCATATATAAAGTATATAATATATGTAAGTTAAGACAGAGTGGTCATGTTAGTCCACAGATGCAAAAAAATGAGCATTGCAATACTTGGTGATACCTTTTTTATTGGAATCACAGTCGTTTTAAATAGACAAGTTTTCAAGATATACCCTCTCTGCCTCAGGACAAAGCAAATATATATATATATAATGTGAGATGTAGGCAAGAATCAAATGCTGTTCAAGCCTATATTTTTGACATAATATATTTTTTGATATATATATATATATATATATATATATATAGCTGAGCTTTGCCATTTAGTATTCTGTGATAGAATTAGTTCAACAGAATGAGTTGATAACTCCAGGTAACAGTAAATTTATCTCCATTCCTATGGAGAAATTACTGTTAACATAATCAGATATCCCAATGAGTTGCATTAAATGACAAAATCAGCTGAACAATCCAGCTATACCAGTAGATAATTCTCTGCAGTAAAATGACAGATATGTTTCCCTCAATATGATTGTGTGTAAAAATGTAAACTGGCTGACACAGGAAAACCTAATTAGGAATATTTAAGCAGTATAACCCTACTGTAACGTATACCCTTTTTTACAGTGATTTCGCTTGGATTATAGCTTTATTTTATGTTATGTTTTTGGCAATACAGCCTTATCTAATATAAACTTCTATAGTAAATAGCAAGGACAGCAAAGGCATCAGCTTGCTGGGCATCAAAGCTTTGCTTACAATAGTACCTTTAACAGAATTCTACAACAATGATCTATGAACGCACTAAAACTGATGACACATTAACTCTATTCAGATTGGAGACAAATACTACATAAAACATCAGTGGCGTCACAAGGGTGTTTGAGTTTGTAGTGAGTAGAAAACCTTGGTGATTTTCTTATGTACTTTGTTTTTTACAAAACATCTAAAAACTGGAAAAATACTATGGTGTGCTCCTACAAAGGTATTATAGTAAATTATTTTTACAAACTTTGAATTGATACTTATGAACCAATTACAGAATACATTTAATTTTTGAAATGTGCCTTGGCTAAATAAGCAGCTTTTAGTGTGACACTAAGTGGTTGGGACACCTAACAGTAGGGGAAGAAAGAGATATGGGGGAGGGTTCAAGGTAAGAGAAATGCAACTCAATGGGAGAGAAAAATAGAGTGGGGCTGAAAGGAGCTTGACAGCAGTAAAATAGCACAAAGCAGGTTTACAGTTAAGAGGAAGGAAATTTGGAGGGGGGTTGGGGGGGTATGGAAAAGTATTACCCAAGGAGTAAAGAGGCTACAAAGGTACAGAGTAACTGCAAGTGAGATTCTCACATCACTCCTCTTAGAACATAGTAATACCAAAAATAAAAATGCTACAAACACCTTTACATATGTTTTTCATTGGTGTTTCCAACAATCACAATATTTTACAGAAAGTAGGATACTTTGTTGAAAACAGTGACAATATTTCACTTTGTTGGGCTTTCTTGGGCACTTCATGTGCCATAATAAATAAGATAAAATGGGACTGGCTGGGGATCTGTTTACCAGCAGATAGCAAATGTTAATATACAGCAAAAATAGGAGTAGCTGCCAAGCCAATTCTGCTGAGATTTGTACATTGTGTTACTGCTACATTAAACAAACAGATTGCAGCATGGTGATCTCTTATACACAAAGTAGTTTTAATCTAACTTGTACTGTTTTGAACATTTATTCTACACATATATTTTAATTAAACTGTAAATAAGAGGTGTCTGATTTACATCCATTACAGTTTTCTGTCCACAAATAAAGGCACACCAAACATAAATAAACGGAACATGGTTGATATGTTCTGTCTCCATGCACACTATGGGAAAAGCTAGGGTAGCGTTTCTATTTCTGATCTTCTTAAATGACATATTTTGGTGCTCCTAGCGATGCCTCAATCTATGGTGAAAAGATATTAACTATGGCTCTCATGTATGATGTAATGTCAATACAACCTACAAATAAATACCCCAGAAATCAACATGATGTATTCAATAAATCAGTAACAGACCTGTTATATGTACTGGAGTTTTTAGCTTTGACTGCTTACATGAATCTACTCTGAGGTGTAAGACACACTATGGTTCAGGAAAAATCAGTTGAACAAAAATATATCTGCCCTTGGTGACGCCACTGTTAAGACTAGAGAACATATGAATGAATGAGGCCAGGCTAGCTATTACACAGAGAGGTCATGCATGCTGTACCTTCACTTGCATGGGCTGTATGAAAGAAAAATGCAGGAGACAAGTAAGTAAAACAGATGGATAATGAGCCACATATTCAATTGAGGTGGTTTAGAAGTCAAAATAACTGCAGTTTTATCCCACTACAAGGTAAATGGAAAACAATGTATTGACTACTTGTTCTACAAAATGGATTATAAAAATCTACCTTTGACCTTTTAAAGGAGAACTGTCATGGGTTACTAAACTTATCTTATCGATATACCAGCAGTACACTAAGTAAACAGCTGCTAGACCAGCATTCATCTCACGAGCCTCAGCTCAGGATCATGAAGTGAATGCATTTCCGCTGCAGCTCTCTTCCTGGGTATCTACCTGTATGTGATATCAGTCATCACATAGTACCCGCCCCAATCCCCATATTTGCAAATTTGGTTAAGTACGGAGAACTTTGGGAGGGGGAGGGTACTACATGATGATTGTCACACAGATACCCAGGAAGAGAGCTGCAGCTGAGATGCATTAATCTCAAGATCCTGGGCTGAGGATACACTCAGGAGATACACTTAGTGTACTGCTGCTAGATAAATAAGGTAAGTTTAGTAACCCATATTAGTTCTATCTTAATCTATATACCTTGGTTGTGGCCAACCACTATCCAGTGGCAACACAAAATATATATGATCTAAGTATATTGATGTCATAATAATCCATTAAGTCAACAGGCACCAATGCTCTTGTAGTTGCAGATTTGCTTAATATAGTTTATTTTCTTAATGTACCATATGTTGGATTCATCAGTGTGTTTTAGAGATTAACAAATAGAGAAAAAAACAATATGCGGAAATCTCTGTCAAGGTAAGTATCAATGATTGATTTTTCAATATTTGTTAAAGGTTAATTTTAATCTAAAAAATGGCTCTGCCATTTCTAGAAGAGGAAAAATATTGGACATCACATTAGTATTGTATTTGTAGCAAAAAAAAAAAGAAGAAAGATCGATCTGATGAAAAGAGGTACTACAAGTGGTGACTATCAATCTACCGAACCGTCTTTAACAGTCATTTAACTTCTAAATGAAGCTTCCAAAAATGGCAGACCCTTTAATTTTATAGAAAAAAAGTAATACTTTCCCTTTATTTTGGCAATTTTTTACCAGAACTTTTAATGTCATCAGTAGAAAAAAAACAAAAAACAGTCCCTTAAATATAAGCATTGTATGTGTTTTTCATAAAGAGCATGGATATACAGTATATATATATATCACAACAACAGCTTTATTTAATTATATAATGGTAATTGGATGACTAAGATTCAGACATACTTTTAATATGCAATATGATGAGGCATTGTCCCTTTATTATTGTTGTAGATCAAGGTACATCTTTTATTTTCATACCTTCCCCGAAAGGCAAAATAGACAAAAGATAGAATATCTACCATTAGGAGACAGAAAATTTGAAACAAAAGAATGCTTACTAGCTCCTTCTTCTCTACCTATATCTATAAACACACAAAAGAAAGTTTCATATACAAAATCAATTTGAGCATAGATTCACACAGACAGAAGGCTCTTGATAAACAATTATATCCACATTGTCCATCTTTAATACAGTCTTAACACAGGATTAGGGTACTGGTATCCACACTTGGTCTAAGCAAAGGTCCTCTTGGTCAAGATGTTCACATTTACACTAAGTCAATAATGCTGTCTCTAACGACTCTGTGGAACAAATAAAATTATCCCCAGGCCCAATCCAATACAGCACTGGCCCACTGGAAGAATTATCCAGTAAGCACTTGCCAAGACAATACAATGGCTACAGGTATCAACAAGGAACTACTACAAGCATATAGAAGATATTAAAGGAACAGCCCAGCCCAATTAATAAAAAGTAATGTGTTTTGGAAATGCATAGTAACTTTTTTTACTAATATACTTTTATGTGAGCAAAGTAATTAATTATGCCTCCTGTGTAGTGGTATACATCACTTCTGTGTATTTCTTCTTAGTTGGATGAATGCAGTATTCTTTCTCCACTCACATATTGGTATCTCAGGAAGATCAAAATTAATAGGTAATGAAGTACCATTGTAAGTTACAATAATTAGAGATAATGGTGTACACTGTCAGTAAAAAATAGTGCGATGATATTCGGTATGAGAGAGAGACTAAATCCATATAAAAAGAAAGTCAATCTTTCAGCCCTTCCTATAACAATTGTTTGTGCTATGTTAACTACACCTTTAAGAATTTAAAAAAAGGTGGATGACAGCTTAAAGTTTCTGATTGGTTATTTGGAATTACCAAGCCTGTCAGTCAGTTCCTTAACTTAAGATTGCAAAATGAACTGCTGAAGAGAAAGTAGCTGAGAAAGGGAAGGAGTATTATTTCCAAAACTGGTCCTAAATTGTGAAGGATGAAATAAGTCAATAATTCATACTTCAAAAATCATTTAACTTTTATTTAACAGTGCCAAATAGACAGGCAAATGACTATTAGTGAATAAACTGTTCCTTTAAAGGTAAGACTCATTGTAAAGTAGGTAGCAGTAGCAACAATGTATTCTCTCAAAGGGCAAAGTTCACTAAAGTCTAAATTATCTTTTTCAACTTTTTCTCCCGATTTTCAATACAAAAATGGGCAAAAAGGTCGATCATTATGTTTTCAACCCTCTCGGCTCCTTTTTTCCCCCTGAAAAACAGTCAAAAACTGGTGAAATATGTGGGCGAAAAGGTCAAAAATGAAATTTTCAACCTTTTCTTGGCAAAAAAATGACCGAAAAACAGATGAAAAAGTAAGTGTCAATCATTTATATTAATACATCTAAAACTAAGGGCATACTCTCCAAGTCTTAGACCTTCTAAATTAAAAGGAGTTTTCCCAGAAAAAGGAGCTCACATTTTGTATGTAAAACAACAGGATGCTATTGTTACTGTCCCTTTGGAAGCAGTCATGGATACCACTCTGTCAAATCTTTTCTGTATGACAAAAATCATAATGCAAAGTTATTAGAGTATTTGTATGAACAGACACACCAACCAAATTATAGCATGGATCATGAAGCTGTTTCTGTAAATCTATGGGCTGAAGAAATATTCAGACTAAGTTGCACATCCAAAAGTCAGACCCTGCCACTGGAAGAATATGTTTTCATCTACTACATACTAAAGGTTATTTTACTAACCTTAAAAATTCCATGACTGTGATAAGGCTTATTAATCTGCTTCTATAGTATTTGTTTGTGGTGGGTATCTTCGGTATGCCTCTTGGGTGCATGTGTCCTCCATAAAAATAGAAAAAAACTAGACAAACACAGAGAAAAATGCCTCCCTCTTCTTTCCTGAGGCTGCCTATCTTTAGATGTATAGGTAAAATAGCAGGAGCTAGTGTTTAAGCATTTGCTGCAATTGTCCATCCTAATGGTAAATATAACAATCTTTCTCCATATATACAGTATATATACTGTATATTTATATAGAGTTGATAAATATATAATTGAGTAATTTATTAAATGAACTAAACAAAAAACATAGTTTACAAATATATGAGTTTACATTTTAAATGAGGAGAACCATTACGTTTTGATATTATTTTACTAAGAAATATTCATAAATAGATTTAATATCCTTCAGTTACCTTTATTAAGGTCAGACCTTCATTAAAGAGACTTACTTTTGACATCTTGCTTTTGCTGTTCCCAGTTAGAAATGCAAGATTATTGATCTCATTTTGAATCACAAAATTCTGTTCTTCTCTCTTAAAATTCTAGAATATGTAAGACACGAGTTATTTAAAGCCATCCAAGCACTCTAAATAGGTCTTAACTTCCCTCAACCACCTTTTGTTAATATTCTTCGTGATTTTTTTTGTTTTTATTTTCAAAATGTATGTATATTTTTTCTTTAAATGAACAGAAACACCCACAAAATAAAAACTCTCATTAGTATTGGTAAAACAGTTATTCAAATACAGCTAAATTCAGTCAAATGTTATCGTGATTTGTATTGCTTTCTGCCTGTTTTATATTTACTGATGGTAGCCACTAAGTTAAACAGACCTCACTCAATCCAACTGATGTCTATGGTGCTTTAGATAAAACATATTCAGGAAGTGTGCCATAAAGCCCATGTTTTTAAAGCTAAATAGCCAAATATGAACTTTTCAAAGCACAGATTAAATATATAGTAACTATAAATGTATTTGAGGCATTTTAATTTTTTTGGTACTACTGTTCTTTTAAAGGGAAAGTGTATTTTTTATATGGTTTGTTTTACATTGTTTTTCTCTAGTATGGTGCTTACGTTTATCAATAGATTAGTGCTAGATTAGTATTGGAGAAAGTGTAACAAACATGACCAGCTTTCTATTTTCCAGTCCTTTAGCATTTCTTTGTCACACCTTGAGCATGTTTAAGAATCTTAGTTGCTTACTCTTAACTGTGAAAAGGGCAGCTCTCAACAACCTACAGTATGTACTGTACAGGAAATTTTGTTTAAAATGTCCTCAAAGTGTCCATTTAATTAATACCAAAGAAATACAGCCATAAGCAAATGTTTGAGAATTCCTCGATAAGTTATATAGCAAAAGGCATATACTGTATATTGAACAGCTATTATGATAATATATCATTATTACCATGTCTACCAATGTTTTGGTGTAAAGAGGAAGTGCAGGCAAGCACATCACATGCCCTCATAGATCCCAATGGCAAACAGATTGAAGATTGAAAGTCTCTGCCATCTTAGGGTATTCAGTACAGATCATTTTATTGCTAATAGAAGTAGAAAAAACATTCTGGCAAACTGCCTAGTGTAGCTTTAGCCTTAAAACATATTGTAAGTACATTTTATATAGCATAAATGTTTTTTCCTATTTTCTTTCCTGAGATTTGTTGAAGTTATAGAGAGCTATCAATTTTATATATAAGAGAAATGGAAGATGTGGCTAAATGTCATTAAGTCCTATTGTCTTTCCTATTTTGTAAACAAAGCATACCGAACCTCTAGACCTCTGCGCTGGCGCAGTAAGCTCTCTGCATAAGGTACATCATTTTTAGCCTTTAATAGGCTTTAGTTCCCATCTTTTGTGAAAACATTTACTTGAGTCATTTCTGCCTTGGTTATATACTGTATATATATGACACCTGAGTGCTAAAAATTATAACACAGCCCACAGAGGTTTTAAGTCAGGGGGTCTCAAACATGTGGCCTCTTAGACTGTAATTTTTAACCAGCAGAGAAATGGAGAACCATGGTCGCCAGTGCCATAGCGTGAGCCCCTTCAGCACCTGCAATGGTGGGGAGGTATAGGACAAAAGGGGCGCATCGCCACTAGACACTGGTATGTGTAGCCTATTTATCCCCATGAGTTTAAGACACCTGCTTTACATTGTGAACAGAAGCTTACTCTAAATAACTTACGTAGCCAGCTGGAAGACTACAAGTTATGGCATCATAAAAATAAATGAATTCTTACATGTGATTTACACCAAAGAATGAAAACTTCAGCCACCATTCTGAACAGCTCATCAGAATCTGTGTCTGGCTTTTTGAGCCAATTTGACCTGTTACAAAAATGGATAATTGTTATTGAGATGCAAATTAAGTGAACTAATTGTTTAGCATCCAGGTGATTGGATTTTGCATCTGTGTACCTGTTGTTGTCCACATATCGGATAAGCATTGGATAGAAAGCATACAAATCTCTACATAAAACAGCAAACTCATCCAATATCAACAGCTCAGCTTCCTGAGTGTCTGATTTGCTGTCTGCTTTCAGCTGTTCCTCTTCTAGCACAATCTTTATTGCTTTCTTTTTGAGTTTCTCCAATGTGGGAAGGAAGTGACTCTTTAGGAGATCTGGCTGAGCCTTGCTGATGATTGGCTGAGCATAAACTGCAAGCAAACATACAAATTGCAAACTATTAAGAATGTGTATATATGTATATCATAGGTGCTTTGTTCAACAAACTTGAACAACAGTAAATGCATTTAGAACATAACTTAACACTGATATTTCTAGTATAACTTAACCTGCTGTATTCAGTTAAAAGGCAGTATTGTTATTATTTTTTATAAAAGTGGCATTTCTGTACAATAGGGATGAGACACATATTGACTGATAATAAAAGGAGGAGACAATAAATAGGGATTAGACACATACTGATTGACAATAAAAAAGGATAATTAAGGGTTGGAACAGAGGACTCTGCTTGCGAGAGCTTATAAACTAAATGAGATGGAGCTAGAAAACAAGAGAAAAATTATGAAGAATAACAGTGCTGTCACTGCAATGTGTTGTTTTATTATTACTGTATTATTAATTATACTAATGTCCCAACCCTTTAGCATTATAAAACAGAGGAATGGAAAATGCAAATGAACATTGAAAATGAAATTAAATAAGCAAGACAGTGTAACTTTGAATATATCTTTGCACTAGATTCTGATAAGTCACATTGCACCTGGTAACTTAGAATAGCCTGCAATAAAAAGCTTAGGTTAAATCACACATAAGTCATCATCACTATTCATATGAAATAAAAAAATAAATATTTGAATGAATGCATCAGTATAAAATATCTGAGTACCCATTTCTGCCAAGGAAAAGAAAATATTAATATTTCCAAAGTGACTTGTTGTCAGCATGAATGAAAAGACTGGAAAGTAAGGGTAGCCATATTTTACATTAGTGTAGTATGGCTACCTTTCCATGGAAATACGAAGTGGAAAAAGTTTCTCTCGGTAAGCATCGATTGCAACAAGTCTTGCGATATTTACTGCGAGAAACTTCCGGGTATTCTCCCGATTAAACTCAGAAAAGCCGAAACGGGCTTTTCCGAGTTTAATAAATTTCGCCCTTAATTAGACTTCAGCTGTGATGCTGAAAATAATTCTATTAAGTGGAGGATTGAATAAAGTAGAATTATAATGGACAAATGCTTCCTCTGCTTTGAAGCGTGTGTCCTTGTATACTTGGTAATGTTGATAAAGAACATAACTGTAGAGATTTTACCTGCAATTCTCTTCATCCATGAGGCCTCATCAATGCCCAAATTGTTATTGATTATCTTCAGGATGTTCCCTAGGATGACACTGAGGTGTTCTGAAGTTACTTGAGTACAGCAAGGCCTGGCATTTTCTGGCACATTCTCTGTTCCTCTCTCCCACCAGTAAGACAAGTAGTTGCATAGCATGGGCAGAACAACCTCAATCACATGAGGCATTTCTGTGTACCTGGCTCCAGACTCTGCCAGGGCATTAATTTCTTTCATCAAGCCCTCGAGGTGCGGCATGTCTGGACACATTTCCTCCACAGTGTCTGGCATTCCTAAAACTACAATACAAATGACATTTTGATTTACATTTAATATATACACATACATATATATTTATATATAAACTGATTTCTTAAAGTGAACTTTATACCCAGAATCCCATATATAAATGCCTGCCCATCCTTGGATTGCTTTGCCGACTGATACATCCCCCCTCCCCCAGAAGTACACCCTGCTGGTGGTACTGGTTTAAATATCCTACCTTATGCTTTTAAATCTTTTCTAAAAAGTAAGTCAAAATCAGAAGACTTAATTAGACTTCATTCAAATCTCAACATATGGGGCTCATTACATTAGCTAAATGTAAGATCAGCCTAAGATTTTTTTTTTTTTGCATTTATTAATTTTTATATAGCACTGATATATTATGCAGTGCTTTACAGAGATTCATCATTCACTCCAGTCCCTGCCCTGTGGAGCTTACAATCTAGTTTCCCTATTCAGTTACAGATGTATGTTTTTGGATTGTGGGAGGAAACCGAAGTGCCAGGAGGAAACCCACGCAGGTGCGGGGAGAATATACAAACTCCATTCAGATGAAGTCCCCTAGGGTGGAATTGAACCCAGCACTGCAAGGCAGCATTGATAACCACTGAGCCACCACACTGCAAGATTATAAGATTTGTATTAAAGATGGAAATGTAGCTCACTCTTCATTAATAGCATAGGTAAAGTAACTGTCAAAAGTGATGATTGGTGTATTTTTGCCTATGGTGACTGAAGCAGACAGTTTTACTTTTGCTGCTTGTACATTAGTCTCCTGTTTGTCATTAGAAAACCAAGCAGAGTTCATCCAGCCATAGAGTGGAACTCCAGGATGGTTGGGTTATGTGAACTGTGTACACTGTACCTGGACTGAGAAACCCTGGGTAGTCATGACCAGTCCAACTCCAGTGCATTAAAGTTGCATCTACATAGAAGGGGATTTTTTACTGTAAGAGCAGTGAGGTTATGAAACTCTCTGCCTGAAGAATTTGTTATGGTTAATTCCATTGAAGAGTTCAAAACTGGTTTGGATGCATTCCTTCAGTGTAATAACATTACAAGTTATTGGTACTAGATAACTGAAGGTGGGATCTTGATCCAGGGAATTATTCTGATTGCCATATTTGGAGCCGGGAAGGAATTTTTCCCTAATATGAGGATAATTGGCTCTTGCCTCATGGGTTTTTTGCCTTCCACTGGATCAACATTGCAGGAAAATAGGCTGAACTGGATGGACTTGTGTCTTTTTTCAGCCTTATAAACTATGTTACTATGTACTTTATTGGCTTACAATTGAACCATCCCTGTTCATTTTACAACTAAGGATTTTCCATTTACTATTCTAAACAGAAATCGTAAATGACATATGTAGACTCCAAGGAACCTTAAAGCATTTTTGTATATTGTTCTTTTTTTTGTTTTATGAGATGAAGCTACTTTAAACCAAATTCCCTTGTTTTGATCTTCATGACACAAGATCAGAATTGTTGTTGGCTCTAACCCAATGTTAATATGCAGACAATGGCTTACTTATAAACAAATAACCACAGGTGCATGGAAACCCTCAACACCAATAATCCCCTCTCAAAAAACCCTAAATACTACTGTAGGCGAATTCTGAGGGCGACATTTCTTAAACTCGGAAAAGCCTGTTTCTACTTTTCCGAGTTTAATTGGGCAAACACCCAGAAGTTTCTTGTTGTAAGCATCACGAGACTTGTTTTGATTGATACTTACCGAGAGAAACTTTTTCCATTGAATATATACATGGAAAGGTAGCTATACTACACTAATGTAAAGTATAGCTACCTTTTCATGGAAATATTCAATGGACAAAGTTTCTTTCTGGCGAAATTTATTAAGCTCGAAAAAGCCGTATTGGCTTTTCTGAGCTTAATCATGAGAACACTCTGAGCGTTTGGGCAAAAGCTCTGAGTGTTCAGGAGAACAGGCTGCACGTTCTCACGATAAGTATCACGAGATTTGGTGCGTGATACTTGCCGTGAGAAGCTTTTCTATACAATATATCCATGTAAAGGGTAGCTGTACTGTTTAGCTACCCTTTCCATGGATATACTCTATAGAAAAGGCTTCTCACGGCAAGTATCGCACGCACCAAGTCTTGCAATAACGTGCAGCCTATTCTTCCGAACACTCAGAGCATTCGCCCGAACGCTCAGAGTGTTCTCGTAATTATTAAACTCGGAAAAGCGAAAATGAGTTTTTCCAAGTTTAATAAATTTCGCCCACGTATTAATCAAAAAAAATCTCACATTACTTACCACAAGAAACTTCCAGGTGTTCACCCGATTAATAAAATCGGAAAAGCAAAAACAAGCTTTTCTGAGTTTAATAAATTTTATGTATCATTTTACATTGATGATGATTAGCCATTTAGTCGAAGTCGACTTTCGGCCACTTTATGGATCAGTCC
>WMED01001333.1:0-28108 GCA_019650415.1 Pipa parva
TTTAATAAAAGTTAGTAATTCGTATTTACTAACACGTGCATTTTTTTCAATTTTGGCCGGAGTGTTCCTTTAAGTGTGTCATGCAAGATGTCTTTAGAGAAGAACACCACAGAAACAGATCTATTTCACATTTACAGACCCTTATTAAGCAAAGATATTGGTCTGAATGACTCACACAAGGATAAATCCTTGCCAGATTTAGGCAACAAAACAATTGCTTCATAAAAGGAGGGAGGAAGAATACCCTCATCATAGGACTTATTAAAGGGACACTATAGTGCTGATATAATTGCACACAAATGTAAAACTCCTTTCTACTAAGCCAATTGCTAACACACATAGTTAAAAAAAAAAAAGTTTAGGGAAGAAATAATACTTGCCGTTTGCTTTCCTTAATTAGTTTTGCTGAGAGCTGACATTTTCCTCCTTCCACTCCCTCCCCTCTTTCTGTTCTGCAAGTCAGGTAATACAAGAAGTAAAAATTGCCTGACTGCTATTGGTTAAGCAGTGTGCTGACCTTTTGACCTCATAAATTAAGCTTGATTACAGAGGGAAAGATCACTTGTGCTCATGTTCTAAGTAGTAAGTAGGGTACCTTTTCATGGAAAACTGGCCAGCACACATCACTCACACATTTTCTGGTGCAGGAGTTTATCAATGCTGCAAACTCAATTATTCTGCGTCACGTGAAACAAATACTGGGGAGAAATGCTTCTCACTAAGGTATAGTACTGCATAGTAAAGATGTATTTTGACTATAGTTCCCCTTTAATTGTATACTACCAATGCGATGTAATATCCAGCATCAAAACTCTATACTATTCAATAGGCAAACCATCGAAACCAGGAGTCTTATTAGCAGATAATCTCACAAATTTTCTTGTGAATACTCAATTCTAGAAGAAAATAGCTTATCATAGTATTTTACAAAGCCTGATTAATATCAACCGGATCTGAAAAAGATAGACAAGAGTCATTTTTAATTAAAGGGATTGTCGTTAAAGGGTGTGACATTCTTGCCAAAAAAGCTAACATTTTACCCTTTTTCCCCAAATCATACATTTTTTTTTTTAATTTGAATACAAAATCTGCCTTAACAACTTCTGTCTGTAACAACTCTAATTCAAGTTTTGCTGAGACTAACATTTGTATTATATTCAGATGGCTCATACACCATCTTATCTTCAGCTTGTGCCAGTTTCTCATTTGCCAATTGAAAATCTGAATTAACCCTTTTTTTTATTTTTATAACCAGAGATAATTGAAGTTAAACTTCTTTCCATAGCCTTATACACATCCCAACATATTTGTGAATATTTGAGGACTGTACTTCTTAGCGGGATCGGGTGATTCAGGACGCCGTAGAGTCCTCGACAGAGACTGAAGATGGAGTCTGCAACACAGAAATGCAGTACAGGACTTCTTTACAAGTAAGAATTTTATTATTTTTTTTAATTGATAATAAATTGCATTTAATAAAAGTTAGTAATTAACATAAAGGTGTTGTTTTATTTTTGCCCAGACTGTTCCTTTAAGGAATCAATATGTATCTTTGATTATTTAAATATAAAAGGATAGCTCCCAAACTTTTAGGGAGTTTTTTTACTAAAGTGAGAAATTGACTAAGTGCAATTTCATGACTTCAGGTGGCTACTCCCTGATTCTCTACTTCTTATTAACTAAACAGCAGATTCCTATTGCAAATCCTCGACCATGTCAGAATTCCCATAGTAAAGTCGTGACCGTGTCAGTAGCAGTCCATTGTGTGATGTGCGACTGTTGTTATCTGGCAAAATTCGTCACATCACAGAGATTATGGAATACCTGAATATAGGGAAGAGGCAAATTCACACCTTTATGAGACAAACTGGACTTTAGTCGAAAATCCCCTTAGTTATGACACTGGTGTACACACACTTTCTGAAATGTAGCCTTTAAAATTTGTCAACACCCGCACATTGCCCTTCTTCTCCCTATTGGCTTTCATGTATGTTGCTGGTTAAACTTATACTTCCCAAGCTACCATGGGAAACACTGCCATTTCATCCAACAGAGATGAAGTTATTTTTTATTTTGCTTTGCGCTGGTGATCTCATCAGTAAATTTTTCAAAAAGCCAGTAAAAAGTCTGGATGTCAGTTAATCTTTTTCATTACCAATACATATAAGGTATAGTAATTAGGAAGAATAATGCTTTTACAAACAATATAGGTTTTCCTGATATACTAATTTTTTTCTATAAAAAAATCTAAAATGTGTATATATACATAGATATATATATCTCTCATCTCATGTGCAACGAACAAAGTGCTTGAAATTTCTACTTCCAGTTTTCACCGCATGACCAACCACAACAAACTTGTATAACTATGTGACAATGACTTATAACTTGATCTGATATTTAATAAGCTACCGCCTCTTATTCATGAATAAAAAGACACATAGACACAAAAAAAATTCACTTTGACAGTCGAATTCTCACTTTGACCAATAACCCACTCTGTAGCAATAAATAAAATGCAGAGTCAAAACAACATTTCTTTAAAAAAAAAAAATAATAAAAATTTGGACCACCGAAACCAAAATATGTAGGAGCAATGTATTCTAAAGAGAATGGCGCTCTGTATATATGGATACAGTCACCAAAACATCAAATAGAATAAATGTACAAGACTTCCTACCAAACAAAACATGGATTTATTGAGCAAACAATGAAATATACATTACAAATAAAGTACAAAGCTTCTATACTGCAAATTAAATCATCTGCTACTTGTTACAAAAAAGATGCTTAGGCACCTGTAGGGTAAACAGGTAGAGCTAAAATGATGGTACTTAGCCATAGTTATCCAAATGATTCAACAAAATAATATGTATTATATTTTTGGCGATGCGTTGGCTTACATATAATTATCCCAAGCTATGTTACTAAAGCAGACAGACCATAAATAAGAAAAAAAATACAAACAAGACCAACTGCCAGTTGTGTTAGAATGGCACCATATATAAAATATTAATCTGAATAAGGTGATCACTCCCTTTTATTTATGAGTATGATGATGTTTTGTATTGCTTCCTTTAAATAAGAGTGAATGAGTATACAACCAATCATCAAAACACACCATTTAAAAAAATAAACTATATTAATATAGATGTCCATGTACATTATGTAGACTTTTTGAACCTCATCCGTAATGAGCTGGCAGTTCTTAGCTGGTTGCTTACTAGTCAAACAAGTGTCTCACAAAAGCAAAGGAAGCATTGCCTTAAGTAAGTCATCCTTCCAGCTCAGTTTGTCTCCACAACCTGAATGAGCGCTTTTCTTATCGGTTGGTTCACACAGGCCACATCTTTATTTTTGCAGTCGTCGTTAGATTCAATTCTTGCATCTGCTGTGACACAATTGCAAGGGAAAGTTTCACAGAGAATCATGAGCCTTCCTATACATTAGTGTTATAGTTACAGCTATTGAGTGTAACATTCAGAGCACAGATTCTAAGCATCTAATTTAGATTGATTAGTATTAGCAAGATGATACAAGCTTCTTCAATATGACTCAAATTACCCGCATTTAATTTAGGACGCATTAATTACAACACTGGATTATTAACTGTTTCCCAGATCTTCCTCTTGCAATCTTTTACTTTGTTTTGCAAAAGAGGAATTTGTGTATTTCAAAAGATAATGTGACCTGTCAAATGATTATGTTTTTATACTGTCATGTATTACTAGAAACATTTGTAATGAAAAGGTTAGACATCTACCCTGCTGTGCTTTAACTGTTGCTAAACCATATTTTAACTGCAGAAGTCACAGTTGATCTCGCATGATCAGATATGATCTAATTCATATATTTTGTATGTAAGGATGCGCCTCAACTAAAATATCTCAGAACTTAAGACAAGCCAGACCAAACTGCTACCCTAAATCTACTGCTGTTGCAATTAAAGTTAAAGGGTTGCAGGCTGAACATTTTTATGAGCTGTATAAAAGCATATGTTCATAGATCTGGACTGCAGAGCAATGTGCACCATAACTGATGGGCTAGTGATCATCTGGTCAATATTTAATGTAACTATTGGGTAGTAATACATAATATAAGTAATGGGCCACTGGACACCAAATCCGCATTTTTGCACCAAAGTGCTGCTCTGTTCCTTGATTATTTCCATGAATCATCCATGATCAATGTGATCCATGACAGATTTGTTTTTTCTCTGACATGGCAGCTTTCTTCATTAACATTTAAAGGGTAGCATTCCGTTTTGGCATTTATTTTTGCCTTGGTATACAACAGCAGTCTCTATCTGGCACCCTTATTGTTGTTGATCCTAGTGATATAAAGGATGCTTGGGAGAGAAGTCATTCTGGTTTTTTTTCAATATACTGATCAATTCCTTTTGCCCCAATTTTAAATTACCTTTTTACTCTCCAGAACAAGTATATTTAGTGACCTCCAGGAAATTGAAAGGTGGATGTCCCTGGTACACAGATATGTAAACCTTAGTATCCAAAATACCTGTAAAATGTACTTGATGATAATGTTCTCTCACATTCATATGGTTTTCTGTTTTCTCAGACCTTTCGTTTCTCAGAGCGGTGATGCCAGTGAATTTCCAGTGCCCAATCTAACGCCAAGACACCAAGAGCTGATTCCCACTCCATTTGGCCCTGTGAGTTTGTTTGTTTGTTTATATGGATACTATGTGGCTGAATGTTATTAGCCTGGTCCTTACTGTGCCTATTCAGCTGTTCAGTATCAAAGTGTAATTGGCAATCATAGAAAAAGCTGTTTGGTAAATCTTCAGTAAATATGTGGTTGAATCCACAAAAAATAAAAACTGCAAGCAAATATAAACCGATAAAAAAAAAAAAAAAAATAGACAAGTCATTTAACAGTAACTATTCAACCACCTGGCGTTTTGTGCAGTTTACCACAACAAAACTGAGGATTTTGTGCATTTTGCCATATATGCTTTAGACAAAATGGTTGGTCGTTGCTAAACAGTATTTTTGACTTTGGAGGAAGGGTTATTTATTTGGTTCAGAAGCTATAAAGCAGTGGTGGTGAACCTTTTAGGTTACGTCACTCACCAGAGCCTTCCCCTTAAGTGCAGGCGCTTATGACTGATGTCATCATGCCTGCGTCGGAGGAAGAGCTCTGCTGCATCTATCCTGTCTGCAAGCGAGCTCTTCTTCAGCGCAAGATGCAGATCTGACCTGAAAACTGTCAGATCGGGTCCACGGCCTGCAGAGAAGGGCCTCTCGCTTGCTGAGGGGATCAAGCAATGCAGCGGTGCAAAGGCATGCCTGCCATAGGTTTGCCATCCCTGCTATAAACTATTACATATCGGTCAGTGATAGGTGCAAGCAAAAGTGCATCTAAACTATGAAAACTACTATAAATTAGCAACACGACAAGAAGAGTATGGGCATATTATGCTTCTTTTCTATTCCTTCAACTGTGCCTGAACTTTACTGTGAGATTACTTTTAATTGTGGAAAGTAACCTGTGCAATTTAATTGCTCAGTTTAAATTGTAAAATCAGGTCCTGTAACAGAAAATCAGATATTCAGAGGTGTATAAGGGTAATCCTTTTTAAAGCTGCTATATTTTATTGAAAGTACAGTGTGGTAAATATACTGTAAGGAAGGTTATGTATATACTAATTAAATCTCCATTTGCATATTTGGGTTTTTTTTTTTTTTAATCCCCTCTCCTACCCATGATCTTTTTCAAATTCCCTTTAATTTATCTCAAATCCTTTTCAGTATCTTGATCATTTCCTCTTTAAACTTTTTTTTTTTTTTTTTTTAAATTAAAAAAAAAAATCTTTAATTTGAGTCTCCAAATACCCTTAACTTTTTTTTTTTCTATTTTTTTTTTTTGTATCTATGATGTTTGTTTTTGCCATGGGACAAACAAATCTCAAATATATGTTTTTATCTTTAGTGGCAATCTTTCTCTAGAGTCTGTATGATGAATATGTATAATGTAATAGCGTACTTTCTTATCTCGCTGATTAAATATACTTTATTTTGTTAACAGTTACCCTTTTCTTGTATCTTTTTGTTTTTCTTTTTTTGAATGTAAAAATTCATTTAAATATATGGAAACCTCTCAACCTATTTTATCACTGCTGGTTTTTAAATATAACTTTATATTCTGCCCTTTCACACTTTCTCTAATCAATTTTCACAATCCTATTTATTGCAATCTCTCATAAGGGCAGTGATAGAAAAGGCTGGCCCATTGACTAAAAGCAAAGGTGTCCTACTGTCCTGGTTTTGTTAAATCTTATAGGATGCTGTTCAGAATGTCGAGGGATATTCATGTTATCCTCTGCAAAGTCTTATAGAACATACCTGTGAAAAAAGGCAAACAGACCAACTAACAAGCAAACATGAAAACAGTTTAACAAAGTAGCATCTGTTGAAGGTGTAGATGTTGAAGTCTTAATTTGTGCTTTTCTTTGCTCTTTATCTCTTGAGGCTTGTGCGAGGAGGTAAATCTTGTGGGGATGATGAATAACCTCTGTTGGTGATGGCCTTTGGTATTCCAATCAGGTTTAGGATGATATTGGTTCTAGTATAGATCCTTCCTGTAAGCAGACAGGGCCCTTTTTTTAAGTGCACCAGAGATATTTGGAGCTCTTTGAAAAAAGTCTCTCCATCTAGGGGTTCCTTTAGCATTATTGATTTGCCATTGCACCGAGCAATTAGTGAAAATGGGCATCCCCATGTGTATAGGATCCCTTTTATTTTTAGTGTATTAACTACTTCTCATAGCAGCCTCTTCTGCATAATTGTAGTGTATGTCAGATACTGGTATAGCTCTATGCTTGTTTCTTCAATTTAGAAGGTTTTAATCTGCCATGCTTTATTTAAAATGCTTTCCTTTGTTGCAAAGTTATGAAAGCAACACAGTATGTTGCATGGTTTGTTGTATCTTGAGGAAGCTACTCTGTGAAGCTTATCAATGGTTATGATTTCTGGTTTGTCAATGCCCAATAATTGTGATAAAAAGGTCCATTATGATATGTCTCATCTCATCATCTGGGATGTCGCCCGGTACCCCTCTGATCCTAAAGTTACACTGTCTACTGTGGTTTTCAGCACCCTCAATTGCTCTTTTTAAAAGGTTAATCTGTCTTGCATGGCTTATAATATATTTTCTGTTCTATGTCATTTTACTTTTCTTTTCCTGAAGTTCGTTTTCTAATATGGTTATCTTAGAAGTTAGTGTATTGAGTTCCTGTTTTAGGAGTTTGTTGCTTTTGTTTGCACATCTCTTAGATTTTGAAACAGTTTGGATAAGTCCTCTGTGTGTAAGAGTGCTTAGCTTGGCATGTGTGACATGGGAGTTGTTTGAACAGGTTTGTGTAATGGTCCCTTGTGCGTGTTCCTGTTCGGGTGTTTCATCCTTCACCATTTTGTCTGCAGTTTCCACCAAATTTGATGAGTCCAATTTCGGAAAGAATTGGGGTATTCCAGAAGTTATGGTGATCCCTGGTTTTTGTTGATGGAAAGTGATGGGTTTTGTGAACTTCGATTTCCTGGAATTAGGCATGGGAATGCTGCAATTTTAATGTTATAGACACCTGTATTCATGAGCCTCCTTGCAAGCTAGTTTCCAAGGCAGCCATTAAGCCATGCCCCCCCCCCCCCCAGATAGCAGTTTATTTAAAAAAAAAAAAGTCTGAATACATGCTGAATGTTGTTTTTAGATGTGTCGTTAACTGCTATTAGTGTTAATACTTAGCTTGCGTTTACAGGATCTAACAAGATTGAAATTTATCCCATATATATTGAAAGAAGGCAATGGCAACTGCAGCTGTGCTGCAATCCTTAATTGGATACTTCAGTGCAATATACATGACATGTTTCAGGTGTTGTGCAATGCCCAAATTATGTTGTGTATATGAGCAGTGGTTATACCTTTGCTTCTTGATTCCATGTAGCAGGGACTAGGTAAATTCATGCTATAATAAAGCTTTTACTGTATCTCCATTTTTGCCCCCCTCAACCTAAGCTTTTTGCTGAGCCTTCCCCTTCCGTCAGTGTGGATCCCTACAGTGAGCCATAACTCAAGCTTATGCTCCTGTTCTGCACATGCATTCTTCTCTCAAGCATAACCACTGGTCTCTGTCTTTTCTTTTCTCCATTTTCTGTGAAAAGTAACTTGGTTAAGGTTTGTTAGTAGTGTAATGTCTGGAGCAAATAAATCATTAGAATCCTGGTACTGAATTTGGTTAGCTTTAGACTCAGACCATTAATAAATCCCTAGTTGTGATGCCGGGATGACCCATTTGGCTTTGTCCTGGCCCTGTTATGGGGACTTGCCATTTATTTCGTCCTTCTCTGTACCTTGAACTTCAGTTTAAGCAATGCCTCCTAAGGCTTTGCCTCCCTGTTCAAGATCTTCATTATCCTCTCCAGTTCCTTCAGGCTCTTGCTTCTGCTGGGATAAATTATGTCTCCTAGTTCAACAAAGAGTTTGAATTTTCTGATAACAATGTTAGTAATTGTTATTGCCACTGGCAAACCTAGGCAAGGAGGAGACACAGAAGATCCCTTAAATCATAATCTAGTAGGGATCTGCTTGAAGGAGCTATAATGTCAATCATCATTTAGCCATGCCCACCCAATGCGGGAAAGGAAAGTCAGGCTGACAGGGAAGATGACAGAGAGAAATGCTGTATAAAGGTACATTTTTTAAAAATACATATATATTTACAATAACATTTATTTCATTAGTAGAAGCTAAATTAGTATTAGAGTTTTGAGGTGACAGGTGCACTTTAAGGATCCTCCCTGGACCTAACAAGCATTTAGTTTTCCTTTAACAGCTCTAATGCTATTAAAAAAAACTAAAGGGTTCTCCACATGAAAACCCTTTTAATATTTTACTGCATTCAGGTTGTGTACTATGCTGTGGGAGAATCTTGTGATTACTAACTTTATAGGAGCTGGTAATAATAGTTAAGCACATTACTGCTAATTTAAAGCACAGTAAGGTATGTGAAAGGGTGTGTTCTCAGAGATATAACCCTGATCCTAACTAGGCTTTTGAAATTGAGATGTTTGGTCCTTTCTGCATTTCCTGTGACCTAAATGTACTTCTCTATTCTATGAAACCTTGAAGAGATACTGAAAACAAAGGGAAAAAAAATCTGTATAATATTATTAACTACTGTTAATGTTTAGGTGGTGCAGTCAGCCATTATTAAAGTGCTATAGCATGCTGCAATGTCCATAGTCATTCAAAATACCACGACCCACAAGATTTTTTCCACAATAATGCAAGTTCTTATTTGTATCAGCATCATCAAAAGTAGCGCAATGTTTCTAAAACAAATCAAAGTAGAAATTATCATGAAAAAGGGAGGTTATTGCTATATTTTTAATATCAATTCATTGTATACCATCAAGGATTTGGGCTTGTACTTCTGTTTTGGTATAGTAAATCCTGGGTATATAGATTGTTTCTAACCTAATCCTTTACTAGACTTTAGCTCATAACATGGTCAATTCAACTCAGCTGGCAAAAGGTGTAGCAACTGCCACTTTTGGGGCCACACACAACTTCACACCAGGAAAGGAATCTTTTTTTTTTCTTTCACTTAGCTGCCTGGAATTCCCAGTAATAGTTGGTGGTCACTTTAAAGATCCAGGGGTTATTGGCAAAAGTCCAAATTGTTACATAAATGTGTGAATTTGCCAGCTAAAGACAGTTGCAATAGACTGCTACTGTCACAGTCACATCTTTATAAAAAATATAATGACTTTACTATGGAAATATTGTCACAGTCACAAATTTGCTATGGGAATCCGCTGTTTAAGAATTTGACATTCGAATTGTAGAAGAACAATTGAAAAGTGGGTGAACTGCATATTTTTGTTATTAAATGTGGACATGTATCTCATTCCATATTAAGTGTATAAGTCGAGAAATTTAACATACTTGACTTATACAGTAAATACGGTACTCAGAAAAAAAAAGCTTTCCGGACTGGTAGTAGGCGTGTCTAAGGTGCAGTCACTTTGCTCAGACTGGCGCTTACCGTAGGTACTTCTTCCTAGGGGCAGGTCTGGGGCTGTTGGGGCAGATTCTTGTGCGGCTCTGTGGTTCTGTGGCTACATGCGGCTCCGTGCTTGTGAGGTACTTCTCCCTAGGGGCAGATCTGGGGCTGTTGGGGCAGATCCTTGTGTGGATCTGTGGTTGTGCGGCTCCGTGCTTGTGAGATGACAGAAAGCAGCAGGCTTAGTGCGCAGTGAATATTACAGTTGTCAGAGACCCCCAATTTCCTTGCAGAAACCCACAAACCTATAACAACTTCCGGCTGACACTCTGCTTCTGTTGGTGGTTAGCTTCTCTATGTACAGTAATATGGGGGTGGAACGCACGAGTGATGGTTCTCTGCCTTGTAAAGGAATGACAGTGGGGGTCACATGCTGTGACAGAGCCGAGCACACTGGCATTGCAGCTGGTAAAGGAGAATGGCAAGAACAGATCCCAGTAGCAGGGAGCTGAGTTTGATGGAACAGCAGGTCACCAGGTAAGTTATGTTTTTGAGAAGATGGAGCAGCCTTCATTGAAAATAAATGTTAAATGAAGATTCACTGTAGCTAGTTAGTTTTGACCGTATGTTAGGCTAACAAAAACCCCAAGTTTTACTCCTGACTTATCCATGGGTCATAGCAAATTTCATAATTGTTGGCCCAAAAACTGACCTAGGTTTATACACGAGATTGACTTATACACGAGTGTATACGGTAGCTCTCAGAAAATAGGTTACTGTGAATGCTTCTGTTTCAGTAATTCATGACGTTGGTCAAGTCATTTATTTACCTTAATATTACAGTAGACCTTTTAGACTGCCTGGAATCATAATTCAGCTTTTTTATAGCTTTGAAAACAAGGACTATGAAGTGCCTGCTGACTTCACTTTAGCACTGTTCCCATCCCAACTTGTGTAGCCCTAAGTACAGGTCATAAATGTGTATGCATGACTCTTTGATTCAGGAGCCTTTAAATTTGTAGTGATACACTTCTAACCCCCATATTTAAATGCTTACTCCAGGTTACTACCCATTTAGGAAGTTAGTAGTCAGCCTAAAACTTTAGTATCCCTTTAAAGTGTACCTGTCACCTCAAAACTCCAATACTAATTTAGATTCTCCTAATGAAATAAACATTTTTGTAAATATATATGTATTTTAAAAAATATACCTTTTTATACAGCGTTTCTTTCTGTCATATTCCATATCAGCCTGACTTTTCTTTCCCGAATCAGGTGGACTGGGCTAAATTTTGATTGACATTATAGCTCCTCCAATCAGATCCCTTAAATCACAATCTAGCATGGATCTGATTGGAGGAGCTATAATGTCAATCATCATTTAGCCCCGTTCAACCCAACTCGGAAAGAAAAGATGGGCTGGCAGGGAAGATGACAGAGAGAAAAGTTGTTTAAAGGTACATTTTTTAAAATGCATATATATTTACAAAAACATTTATTTTATTAGTAGAACATAAATTAGTATTAGTTTTGAGGTGACAGGTGCACTTTAAGCTGAGTTGAGACAAGCAGATCCAGATTTTCAATGTGATAGCTAAACAGCTGGAATCTGCTATATTGGCCAAGAATCTAGTAGCTACATTTGGCTTATATTTGTACTTCTACAAATTTTTGCTGCATCAGAATTATTCAGCTGGCAGAGTGATATGTGAGAACATAACTGTGGTACATGTCAATGATCAATATGCACGGTCTGGAGCAGTGGTTCTCAACCTGTGGGTCATGACCCCTTTGGGGGTGGAACAATGCTCTCACAGGAGTCGCGAACATGCTGTGAAGCCGGTAGTGAGTGCAGTTCCCTTTATATAAGGGTTTCTGCGTGGTGACGTTGGGCCCAAACGTCATCACGTGACGCGAGAACGTGATGAGGTTGGGCCAAAACATCACGTGTGACGTTAGAGCAGGGGGGTCGCGGTCTCACCTAGGTTGAGAACCGCTGGTCTGGAGGCTTAACTGGCTACCAAAAGTGGTGCTGTTAGAATCTCTATTGAGAGCAAAACCTACTGTACTGTGACAATGTTAGGGAAAACATTAAGGGGGTTATTCTCTAAAGTCTGAATTCTACTGTTGAATTCTCATACAGTGGATTCCCATAGCAAATCCACGACTGCAACAATTCTCCCATTGTAAAGTCGCAACTATGACAATATTCTCATTATAAAGACACGACTGCGACAGTAGCAGTCTATTGTGACTGTCTTTAGCTGGCAAACGCAACAATTCGGACTTTATCCAATAACCCACTTAGTATTGCAGTGTAACTGGCAATCACAGTAATATACCATGCTGATCCTCATGTTTTGTTTTCTTTACATCCACTTTACCCTTTGATAAATAAAGTCACACTCACAAGTACACATAAGGGGTTATTAATCAAAGTGCAAAGATGACTGAATTTTTAAGAATTTGCCACTTCTCCAACTTTTTTTATTCACCAAAGATCTTTTTCTATGATGTGGCAAATCCACGCTCAGTGCGACAGCTTACACCTACTAAATATTTATGCACCTTTCTGTGTCTGTTTGCCACAAATCTGACCACACTTTTTCTATTCATCATGCATCAAAGTGATATTTATTTACATTAGACTTTCCCCTAACTATTTTTTAATCATTTTCATTAGTTCAAATATTTTATGCTTTTAAGGGTAAAAAAATGGCACAAACTAACAATATATAAAATTGTGAAAACTAGTTACAGCATTAAACAAGAGTTTCCTCTAGAACAGTGGTTCTTAACTAGGGTTCTATCGAATTCTAGGGGTTTGGTGAGTTGGTCTCAGGGGTTCGGTGGAGCCTCTGCCACGGAGGTCAAGGGATTTATCACTAAAGAAGGGTTCGGTGAATGTGCATATGAAACTGGTGGGTTCAGTACCACAAACAAGGTTAAGAACCACTGCTCTAGAAGAACATTGCTATTATAAATGCACAACTGATATCCTGTCCAGAGTAAACATATACAGTATTTTGATGTAAAACAACTAAAGCGTACTGGTTTATGCATCACCAACATTTTAGTCTATATAACAAATGACAGAAGAACTACTAATAACAGTTTAATGCAACTAATTAAATGAGCAAGAAACATCCAGAATATCGAAGTAAACTATATTTGCAGAGCCTAAATTTCAAGAGACCCTTGAAAGTTACTAAAAGTTGACAGTATATAGTAGTTGTGCAGCTTTAATTTGCCTGTTATAAATGTATGCTAAGCAGTCTAGATATAGACTGGTGTAAAAAAATAACTCTTGTTTTTATTCTTAGATCAAGTCATTGGCGGAGTTATCATGGCCATTAAAAACATACTTCTTTGTTGCCATAATCTCTCTTCTTGGCGTTTTGGGCTTAACCATTGCTAACTTGGTGGTACAGAACAAAGAAGACTTCACAGTGTCCCTTGTACAGCTGATAGGTGTAGGTATGAACATCATTTTTCCCCTTTATAGTATTTTTAAGGGACACTTTAGGCTGATTGCCAGCCAGCTTGTTTGATTATAATTGAACATGAAATTGTTCCTCTGCATCTTATCCCTTTCTGAAAATGATCACTTCTTTGCAGTGAGAAGCAAGCATTGGAGTTTCACTTGTATAATTAACCCCATTCTGAGCCCCAAGCATAGCTCATTTCTATTACTGTGCAAATGTGACCTGTGTGACAAGAGAATAGGCTGCACAGTGCCTACAGCTTATTTGGGGGAAGGGGATTAGGAGGCACTAGTTCAACTTCCAAGTCTTTCATTAACACTGCAAAGGGGACCAAATTCAGTAAAGTGCAGTGATGTGTATCACAGGGTATTTTACGAAGTGATGGACTGGCGTGCATTTAAGTTGCCAGCCATCCTAAACCTTTAGCGTCTCTATGACGTAAATATGAAAGGACAACTGTATTATATTGAGTTTGAGTGTGATAATAGTTTGTGGTTCTAAGATACTGGGTACATAGTGAATGATGAATCTCTGTAAAGCGCTGTGTAATATATCAGCGCTATATAAATGAATACATACATACATACATACATATGCAAAGGAGAAACCAGGGTTTCTTTGGCTATATTCACCCTAGCAGGCGGTTGGGCGGACACACAGTATCCCCTAACTGCATGCATGCAAATGAATTGATTTGTTTTGTATGGTGTTCACGTACACAAAGCAATCCACTTGGGTCAGTGCAAATCATTAGTGTCAAATCACATCACCTTTTGTGTATAAACATACGTGTAACCACATATTACAGCTTCTACACTGAGCAGCATTTTGACAAATGAACAAAAATCTAACTTGCAGATTTTACTGCACAAAAATCATTTTTTTAATGCTATTAAAAACATTCATTCATATTTTTCACCCATACAATCTTCTCTGTGAGTCAACTGTAAAGGTGGGCTGGCTTATGGCTGGCAAACTTTAGGTTATCTTGGTATATCACTGCCAACCAATATACTTCCAGAAATATATTAAATATTGAGAAGGATTGAAGGCTTTTACATTAGTAAAATGTGCCACAATTGATTCCCTTTTTTTTTTTTTTGCCTTTTCAGGTTTTATTTAGAAATAAAAAATGATGTTATTGTTGTTATATATATACCTTGTCCTTTCTGTAATAGTATATTATGTTTGTATTCTGAAATTGGATCTCCTGTATTTTGCACTTTTTGTGCTTTCCTAGTTGATTGTCTCCTACCCCCGCCAGTAAATAATTTACTAGTATAGTGATTGAGATATAAACAGCGTTAATACGCAGTGTGATTCTCTTAAAGGTGCAGTGTGCATTACCAATTCCCATCTAGGCTATTTCATAAGATAGAGTCTTTTAGCAACTTATGACAAAACCATTGTATAAAAAGTCTTCTTTATCTGAAGCTCTGACTTTCTCCCTGTGTGGAATGCCAAAAAGAGATATATCTCATCTTATGTTTTAAAAAGGCTAAATAAAGACATACTCTCCTAGACATAAATAATAATAGCTTTACACTGGGTTCAGACTCTACAGCAGAGGTTCTTAACCTTGTTTGAGGTACCGAACCCACCAGTTTCATATGCACATTCACCGAACCCTTCTTTAGTGATCAATCACTTGACCTCCATGTCTTGAGCTCCGTGGCGGAGGCTCCGTCAACCTCCTGAGACAGATTCACCGAACCCCTAGAGTTCGATAGAACCCTGATTAAGAACCACTGCTCTACAGGTGACACGCAACTAGTGCTTTTTTTCACATGCCCCTTGGTAAATAAATGCCCTTTTCACACACAACCAAAAAGCAGTGGTACAACTCCTCCTTGTGAGTATGGCAAAGGAAGCATTCTCTTTAAACTTCAGAATACGTCTCCTGTGTTCTTCTAGTTTTATTCTGATCCACATTTCCTATTCCATAGGGACAGGTGAGCAAATAAACAACTGACTCTGTTTGCACATGTTTTAACTACATACCCTGTTTCTCCGAAAATAAGACCTAGTGCATTTGAGGAGAAACAAATTAATATAAGTCGCTGTCTTATTTTTGGGGGTAACACAGTACAGCTGCTGCAGTAATGAAAGACATAACTTGACAACTTATGGTACCCCCAAAAACTTTTTTTTTCTTTTTCTGGATTAAACAGTATCTTACCACACCAGTGGGTCAATTTACCTTGTATGAGCTGTGTGAGGCATAAACGTTTGTGTTCTGCACTTTATTAATATATGTTTGTAAAGTTGTATGTATCTAAGGTTCCACTGAATACAATGACTCCATTAAGACTTGGAATGCACACTGGTACCACAAATTAAAGTAAATAGCAAAATGAACAAAAAAACTTATATTTGCACTTAAAACAGAGAATCCACACTCCATAGTTTAGAGAATATTGGTACAGAATAGTAGAAAGGCAAAGTCATCATTAATTAATTCACCACTATATTATTTTTCTTTGGCTTCAGTGTTCTGCATTTACTATGTGACACGAGGTATTCTTCAGGAGAATCGCCAGGAGCTTATTGTTTTTATACTTTCCATCTTGTTGGAAATGATTCGCTCCATTGTTATCTTCAGTGTTCTGTCAGAAGATGCTAAAGCTGAAATACTGGTAGGTTTGCGCTGTAATGATAACCATGTGCTGTTTCCGTGTACATGTTGGGTTATGGATTTACTATATGTACATGTGGGACTATAACAGATAAAGGAAAAGCAGAGACAAGCTCTTGGAGATGTTGTGTAAAATCCAATATAGTTTGCATATTGTAATATTATTGTGATATTAATATGTATTCTATATAATTATATTGTGATATTATAATAGTCAGGGGTGTCAAATTATGGGATGGGTAATGGGCTGCATTTACTATGTTACTATGCTAGCACTTGTTGCTTAATATATCACCAAGCCTTTTAAGTGAAATATTTCCAAAATAATAACAAACCTTGCTGTAAGCCCACAATATGCCACTTTAATTTGTCAAAGCAAACCCCAAATATTCTGCTGGTATGCCTTTGGCAAACTGTTACTTCAATACATGATATATACTCAAAGCATTGTTGCAATTGAGAAAAGGTCTGGGTGAGTGCTGTGTTCCTTCTGCTGGTGCAGAGCCTCCCTAGAGGAGGCTAAGGGCAGAGTAATGCCAACTATACATGCGTAGATTTAGTAATTCTCATTCACACTCTGCATGTATATACTGCATGTGAGAGCACACCTGACGTTTTAGTGATCATGTTATTGCTCTGTCCTATTAATCCATCAAGTAGAGAACTCATGTTGGCACAGTTACACCTGTAGTTCTATAAAGCTTAGCATTCCTGTTTAGCAAAGGGCTCAAAGATTAGATTTAGACTTCTTGGAGCACTAGCACTGGATTTTAGGTCTTTCATTTATTTTATCCTAAGAAGCTATTTATGCTTAATGATTGTTATTTACATTCCAGTGACCCACTACTTTGTTATAGCTCTTATCTTACTATCTGTGAATGTAAGTCTCCCTCCCATTTAGATTGTAAGCTCTATGTGACGGACCTCCACCCTCTTGTATCAATCACAGCCTGGCACTTAGAGTGATATATCTTCAGAATTCTGTGCGTGCATTCTACTTCAATAGTACTATGTTTAGTAATTTTCCCATGTCTGTACTATATTATATATCATTATTGAACTCTATGTTATGCACTGCATAACTTAGTGGTGCTTTATAAATAAAATACATCCAAACTTAATGCAAATTGATCACTACAATCTTAATAGTAACCTTTGCCTGCCATGATTAACTGAGAATCCACATGATGGGGAAATGTCAGTAGTGCCCATACAATCAGTGTATGAAAATCATACAAGTCTGACAGGGTAAGTGATGGGAGATGTCAATATAATAAAAGTACTTTATTGTTAACAGTAATTTGTAGTTCATTTTACTTACAATAGGAAACCTTTCCATATCTTATAAGGAATAAGTTTTAATGCTGTCAGGGTCACTTACTGATTAATAATTTTCCATGTCCGCTTTCTGCCAATGTGCTGATTTTGTCATATTTTATTGTCTCCTTCTTGCAGCCAAGGTTCATTGTCATAATGTTAGTGGGGTCCTTCCATGTCATATGTGCCTTGTGTCTGGTGCTGGGACAGCATATGATGGCTTTCCGAGTAGGAGGTGCACTTGAAAGTTTGCAGTTACAGTATGTCATGTTAAATCGATGCTTCTCTCTACTCACATTCGACCTTCAGGCTCAGGTACAGTCACTGCATTATTGTTAATGATAAATAGGCATGGCAGTTATTTATATGCAATAACTGTAAAAATCTCACAAATCATAAACTTAATGTTGATACCTAAAGATGAGTTTTCACACTAAAGTCTCTTGGATAAAGGATTCCATTTAACCCGCAAAACCTCTCTTGCTTTGTTTGCATCATTGGACTTCTCAGCATGTTGGTTCTAATAGCTGGTGGTATTCTGAACATTTTAATCAGAATATTTACTCATAAATAGAGGTGTAATTTTGCCACTATTGGCTTTGGTGAAACATTTTCAGAATATTCCCCCCACCAACCCCAAGAAAATATAAAGATGAAATTTTCTTGGATCCAGGTGAGAACTGCAGTTGTTAAAGCAATGCCACAGAGCAGCCAGGCTCAGTTTACAAAGGACCTGCTCTTGGTCACATATGATAATAATATGTTTCTTATATATTTCAAATATGTATATGAAAATAAAGTTACAGGCAGGGGTAAATCAATAATTTAGTCCATTTTGGGGAATGTTTATTCTCCTTCAACCCCAGTAAAGTTGTAGGTAATGTATCTGGGGAAAGAAAAAAGGCCTTTATATTGACTTGTACAAATAATTCTGTTGATGCTTATTAATTATCTGTGAACGTTATTGTCATAAATGTACAGTTTAGCTGCTGTTTGCATTTACAATGCATTTTATAAAGGTTTGCATTTTCTCCCTCCTTTGAACAGACGGCAATCTCACCCCTTTAAAGATGTGTACAAATACACAATTAAATTATGAAGTTAATAGGTATTAATCTTTAAAATGGTCTAAAGAAAGCATTTTTTTTTCTCTTTCAGCTCTGCCTTACAGTTCTGGTTCTGTTTTCTAACTTATACAAAATATCCACCATTCACAGCATCATTTTGGGCATTGGTATAATCTGGGCCATTCTGAAGGTTTCTATTGGCATCCTTGCAGTAAGTATCTTACATCCTCTCATCTAAATAGTGATTCATGGTATATAAAAAAAATCTTTAATTTGTTCTGTTCACATGACCTTTAAATTGCCTGTATATTTTTCTATCTGAAATTAAAGTGCTCCTCCACCATAGAACAATAAAATTGTTGAATGAAGGAACCAAAACACAGTTCCAAATACAGTGGATGGGTGAGGGGGTCGGCAACCTTTTTGGCTGAGAGAGCCATATACGTGCAGCTCTGCTCAGTCCTTTTGAATCCGGAGCTGCTGACGTCATGTGTGACGTCAGCAGCTCCAGATTGGCTAACAATCCAGAAGTGCGGTGACATCAATGTTCCAGATCTGCTAGCAACCCAGAAGCACTGAGAGAGCTATGTCTCTACATCGCTTGCCGGCAATTAGCTGGCAGACTGTAACAAGCGGTGCTTGCATGTGAGCACCTCTCATTACAGTCAAAGAGCCAGATGCAGCCATCAAAAGAGATACATCTGGCTCGAGTGCCATGGGTTGCCGACTCCTCCCATAGGGATTGGTGGCAATTTAAAAAAAAAAAAATGAGAAATTCCTCCCAAAAAAAGGAATGAGTAGGAGGCATAAAAACCAGGAATTCAGAACATAAAATTACACTCTTTTGTGGATGATATTATTAACCCTCTCAAAACCTATTATTTCAATTCTCAATGTACTTAAAAATATAGCAGAATTTCAACAAATCTCTGGATTCAAAATTAATCCTTCAAAACCTCAAGCAATAGCTACACTACTACCCTTGCATCAACCAAATCAATGAATATTAAATTTCTCATTTAAATGGCAGTCACATTCCATCTCCTATTTAGGCGTGCAGTTAACAAACAATTATGATAATTTATATAATATAACTACCCTGAAATAATTTTAAAAAGTTACAGAAAGACCTAAACAGTTGGAACAAATTTAACATTTGATGGTTTGGTAGAATAGCGGCAGTCAAAATTACCCTCCTACCAAGAGTACTATATCTATTTTAAACTCTTCCGGGTCCATTTCCCAATAAAACAAGAACAAGTCCTTCAAAAAGCAATATATCAATTTGATATTATATCAAATATAATGACAAAGATAATCAACAACTTGGGAGTCCAAGATATCTACAATTACTACCTTGTAGCAACTTTCAACACTATAGTAGTAATACAAAAACAAACACAAATGCCTTGTATCCCTCTATCCATAGCAGAGCTATTTTGGATTAACCTGCAGAAAAGATGCAAAGTAAACTACATCTTACCAACCACCACAATCCATCTATTAGAAATATGGGACAAATGTTCTTTGAAATTAAAAATTTTACTTATAGACATCATAACATTCCTCAATATTCTTTAGCAAAGCATACCCAATGGGCTTCACCCCAACAAATTTTCAACACTGGATAGAAAACTGGATGAAAATATGGGTGACTGCCAAGAAAACTTCAATCTACACTTTAGGAGTTTCAGTTAATATCTTAGATTCTCAAACAATCTCAGAATTGTTCCATTAACTTAAGGCTTTGTACACACAGTTGGGTTGGGTTTCATTTAAAGGAACACTCCGGCCAAAATTGAAAAAAATGCATATGTTAGTAAATACGAATTACTAACTTTTATTAAATGCATTTTATTTTCAATTTTGCCCCTAAAATGAAACATCTTACCTGTTTAGAAGCACTTCCGTGTTTAGGATTCCATCTTCATCTGTACCACCAACTCTAAGGTGTCCTGGAGCAGAAACTCTTCACAGCCACAATCTTCTCTTTTCAGTGTGCAGCCCGGTGCCGGCATCTACTAATAGTCACATGGGAGAGCGCCGCAGCATCAAGGGGAGACGGGTTGATGATGCAGCGCTCTCCCATGTGACTAACACATGCATTTGTTTTCAATTTTGGCCGGAGTGTTCCTTTAACTATGGATTATTGGAGTTCATGGTATGTTTCATTTTTTTCTGCTTAAGCACTATGACTGTACACACAAAAGAGCAACTTGGCCAGTAAGGTATAAACCTGCTATATGCTTAGTTTACAAGTAAACCCACTCATAACTACTTCGATTGTTAGGAATTTAACATTTTGACTTCGAAAACAGATAAACCTTCCTATGATGGTGCTAAAACCTCTTTTTTTCCAGTTGTTTTGCCAAATAAAAATCCTATTTTTTTCCATTGTCTGTGCTGCCATTATGGATGTGACTAGAGCAGAGACAAGCTACCGCTGGAGCTGTACAAGCCAAAAATGAATAAAACAGTGTTGATCCCACTTTGCAGTGCTTAATCATCCATTTGAAGATGCCTAAGGGCTCATAGCACTGAAAGCACCTCAACATATTTTTTTTCCTCTTTATTTAATGTAATCAAAGCTGAATTTGTATAATTCTATTCTAAATTATGATAATATATTTTTAGATGTGAACTGTTAGTTTGGGTTGTTGATAAGAGGGGAGTAGACACAGCTGAATTGGATTTTCTCAAATGTAGGTCTCGGTGTTTGTATCCTCTGAATCCGAGCTTAGTTTGAGGTCTGTAATAACAGGACTTTATTAAAGGGGAGACTAATCTGCATGTATTTCTTTACAAAGTGAGAGAACATAATACAAAATAGCAATACAGATACCTACCTCTAAAAAACATAGCAGCTAACAAACCAGTCTGTGCTGCACAGATCTTACCTTGGTCTTTATGTTGTTCTGATACTAGAAGGCGAAATTTACTAAACTCGGAAAAGCCGTTTCGGCTTTTCTGAGTTTAATCGGGAGAATGATTTGAAGTTTCTCCCAGTAAGTATCGCGAGATTTTTCTCGTGAGAAACTTTTTTTTTTTATTAAATATATCCATGGAAAGTGTAGCCATTTATTATAGCTACCTTTCCATGGATATATTTAATAAAAAAAGTTTGTCATGGCAAGTATCCCACGAGGCAAATCTCGAAATACTTACCTGGAGTAACTTCAAAGTCTTCTACTGAGTTATTAAACTCAGAAAAGCGTAAACGGCTTTTCCAAGTTTAATAAATTTTTGCCTTAGGTATCACAATGTAAAATATCCTAACCTAGTCCATAGGTGGAGGCTGTGATGGACAAACTTATGGACATTATATTTACTTAATAACTTACTATGGACATTATGCTCATTTACCTATACCTTTAAGGCATAACTTTAGCCCTATTATATTAATTAAGCAATATGTACTGGTAGCAGATAGCCTTACCATATAATCATGCATCTCTGAATAGAAATAGATAAACAGTTAACCTTGCTAAATGCTTATTTCTAAGGAATCTTGTCTTTCCCTTGAGAAAGTGTTCACGCATTTCTCAAGGTTACTTACCACTGTAGAGCTTAGTGTTCTCAAAACAATTAATCAATGTTCTCATAACAATTATGTTGATTCTGCTTAGCCAATTAACGCATGATTTCATTTTTGTATGTTCAGATAGTTTTGAACTAACAACTTTGCTATAAATCATGGTAACCGCCCATTAAACTTCAGATGGCTTTCATAGAAGTAACAGACTGGTGTGTGTTATTGCTCTAGATTGCTCTCTCCGAGCTCGTTAAACTCATAAATAATCAATACTACTGATTCGGAGCCCAATACGAAAGATTTAACTGTCGTATTCCGACAACAGGGCCACCCTGGTGATTCACCCAGAATACTGCATGTAACATTGCAGAAGACTCTGTTCTGGAAACTTTTATAAGCAATAAACACATGGTATTCAAAGTCTCCTCTGTGTCCCCCAACCTTACATTGGCTGTTTTACTTTAAAATTGTTTGTGATCTTTACCTATAGGTGTCCTTGTTGGTCCTGGAGCTTGCAATATGAAGTTAATCTCTTAACCAAGGTTCACTACCTTGCTACTGTCAGCCTTCGTGGTCTATATTAGAGTGTCTGTGCATGTCTGCACCGCCAGTGGCAGAGAAGAACATAATGCAAGTTCCAGGGCCACCAGGACAGCTATAGATTAGTAGCAAAGTGAAGATCTTCTGTTCATGAAATGCACAGTGTGTCATCAGCCTTAACATTCCAAATGAACATCCTGCACCTTTTTTTTTTTTTTTTTTAACAGATATTTAAAGAGCTAAAATCACTTGTGTGGATCTTTCTGCTGCAAAATATCCCAGAAATAGCTTATCTTGTTTATCTCCTGTACAAGGTAATGGACATACTATTAATTATTAACACACTGCCACAAACAGTTTTGCATTTAGCATATACATTTCAGTACTGATGATTTCTGCAGATTTTATTTTTCTTTGGAATTCATTGCTGTGATAAGCAGGTGATAAGTACATCCCCTTCATGTTCTTATTGTATAATTAAGAGCATCACCAGGTGTATTCTTTTATATTCTTTTTGTGTAAAATGTAACATGTGGAATCCGAAAGCAAATTTGTAGCAGATGGCATGTGGTGCTGGGTGTTTGTTTGTAGCTTAAAGTAAAAACTCACATTTTGTTATTACTGAAAATTGTTTTCTGTTGTTCCATCAGGTTGGTAAGAATTGGGGTGATGGAGACTCCTATGCTCTAGAAGCAGTTGCTGTAACTGGCTCATTCATCTCTGTGTTGATAAAATCATTCTTGTTTTGGTCCTTGTTTCATGTGTATCGCAGCTTTGGACAAGGATTGAGGGAGAGAAGTAAGTCATCCATGCTACATGCTGGGCCTGCTGTAAGATGCATTTATTTCCAGAAATCCTGATGGGGCCAGTGGTGGTGGGAATGGATTAGGAAGTGATGCCAAAGGAGCATGTGTGAGTTATTATAGGTAGTTGGCAGTTTGTGTCAAGGTAATTTAAGTTCCAGCTTGGTACCTACCATCCTTGAGAACATCACTTACTTTTCAGTAGAACCAGTGTTAATGTTTTGTATACAAATGCTATCTACATAGCAGAAAAATTCTAAAGAATTTCTGTTTTAAGAAGGCTTTCTTTCCAGTAAAGGGCTTTTTAACTCCTTTTAGATCACCTTAAGCTTCTAGCTGTACTTTGAAGGTTATTTCCTAGCTCTACTTTTCAGAAACCTTTAATCCATAACTTGCACTGGCAACGTCATGTCTGCAGGTTGGATATTGTATATTGCTTTTTATTTTAGGCTGTGTCTGTGCTATTAAATGAACAGTGCTGCATATGTAGTTGGCCATAGTCTCCTCCCACTTTCCCATGAGCATTGTTATAATTAAACTTTTTATTCCTTCTGTTTTAAGAATGCTTGCACAATATCTAATATATATTATGCTATGTTGCCACACTAGTTGCAGATAATTTTTTTTAGGGTATCTACTACTGCCAGCACCGTAACAGATGAGTACCACAACATCTCATTTTGACCAAGAGAATAAAAGTAGACAGAATATTTTCGCTTTACCATTAGAGACATGTGTTAAAATGTGTCCTTGTATCACTTTATTTCATTTTGTTTCTATAGAACAGAGTAGGGATTTGCACTGACCGGAGTCACTAAACCATGTGCAAGAGGAAGTTTTTATTTTTTATAGCCTAGCAGGAAGTGGGTCCAAGAGGACATGGGGATAGAAGCAAGGATTGTCATTGTAAATTACATCATGCAAATAATGAGGAGACTGAGCTCCAACACTTCTAGGCTACCATTTCACTGAAAGAACTCAAGCCTAAGTGTAAAAGTTAGCACAAGGGATAATTTCATTGTATTGTTTATGTAGGGTTACCTTTAAACTCTACAATGTAATTAACTATGCATTTATTTGTTTCCTTGTGTCAGTGTTTTCGTCCTATGACAGAATTGACTCATGAGAAGTTGGGCTTCTGGAATTTTTGAAAAGTTAAACCCACTGCACTGAGATCAAAGTCTTGATTGTTCTGTTGCCAGAACTGCCAGTACTGGTTGCTGCACAGTGAGGCTGGACTGCCAGGAATAAAGGGAATGAATCATTTCTCACTCCAATCAACACTGTCTCTTCAATGCTAAACGAGTGTATTGTTTCCCCACGGTTTTCTTTAATCCGCTTCCTACCATGCCACTAGTAAACACGGTGCTGAAGGACTTTGTAGATTACTGTGTCTGGCTATACAATAAAGCAGTTGGCTTGTGCAAATCCATTGTACTTCTGCAATGAAAGGTGATGTTCTGTGCCACTACCTGCTGTTTCCAGTCAGGCTTTTGTATTATTTGCAAAGGACCATCACTTTCCCCAGCCTTCACAGCTGTTGGAAGCCTAAAGGACCTTAGTTTTATTGAGAAATCTGACATCCCAGCATGCTCAGAATGGTTCCAGGATTAAATCTTAGGATGTCACATAAAGCACTTTCTGGAGAGTGTTCCCACTTCCATTGGTATGTGGGGGGGCATAATCTTCTGAACCATCAACACACTTCACAAGTAATGTAGCAATGAACAAATGTCTAGAACAGGCCAGAATAAATGTAATTGTTCCCCTAATGTTAGTAATACTGGAAAACAGGGCTTTTAGAAGTGTCTGATTGCCACCATCTCTATTTTTAACTGTGATTATGGAGTGTTTCATTGCATATTTATTTCTTCATGGATTCCTTACACCCAGTTATTTGGTTATTTGTCAAATACCTGTTTTTTTCTATTTTCATAAGTTTCAATCACAGTAATTGGCCATAGAGGGGATTTAAAATGTAATTCTAGTTTATTTGCACCTGTGCAGTTAGGAATTGTGTACAAGAGCTTGCCAGCTTCCTAAAAGGATAAATACCATTCATGTTTAGTGTGGACTTTATCTTACACCAATGCCCATTTCATACAAACACCTTGGTTGACAGTCTCTCCTGTAACCACATTAATATTCTTTTATAATCCCTCTATACAGATTGATTTTCTTTAGTACATATAAACTCGCCAGTTCTGCTGATGACTAGTGGTGAAACATAGCAATGATCCCATAGTTTAAATGTGACCTCTGTGGTAACTTTAAGATTTTGTATGAATTGTGATTATGATTTTGACCTGTTGAAGTTTTTATTTTTAAACAAAATGAGATGCATTACCAGGCAATGTATAGATCTATAAATCTCAGCTTCCCGTAGCTTGTGGTGGCTGACGGACAATGCCTGGGATATTGCAACTAGTAGCCTCGTATAAACTCTTTCAATCAGACCACAGGTTCAGTATTGTGGTAGTGGTAATCATGTCCATCTTGCCTCAGTGAAAACTGCCTGTGTATTTTTAGCCTTAAAATGTGACTGTACACTTTTTATATTTTGCCAGTCTTACTAGGTCAATAAAAAGGCAGCCAACAGGGAGATACATGTAGTGTAACTGTGGTTACCTGCTTTTCCTGGGGCACAGGAAAGAAAGGTAAAATAGGGTTCTAATGACAGTACAATTATTTTTATTACAATTATTGTATACTTTTACTGCACCCAAAAATGCCTGTGGGAAATTTCCACACACTTGCTAAACTCTGAGGAAAAAAACTAGCAAAGACTAGGACAAAGGCATACTTTATACTAATCATACCTCTGACCACTAGAACTTCTTGTGGAAATGCTGGAGGGTGAGTGGGAGCCCAGACCAGCTGCATTAAAATAATCCATTTTTACATTTTTGGCATAGAATTCACCTGTGTGTAGACCAGTGATGGCTAACCTTTTGAGCACGGTGTGTCAAATTAAAACAAAAAAAAAAAAACGAGCATGACTCGGGTGGTGTGTCAATGAGAAAAATCCATAATTTTTTTTATATTTGTAGTTTTAATAACAATTCTAAGTTAAAATGTGAATATATGTAATATATTTATTAATAAAGCAAAAGCAAATGACCTTACCTGCTTAGTGACTTTTTTTTGTTGCTAAATTTCATTGGACACTTCACTAAAGGAGGTTAGATAGTGGCGTTTGTGCTGTGCTCTTAGAGAGTGTGCCTAACCTTTGGGTGCTGACGCTGCCTGCTCTGCTTGCTGCAAACACTTCACTAATAGAGGTAAGATGGCGGCATTACCCCGCCTCTGGATGCTGATGCTGTCAGATAGTGAAGCCAGAGAAGCAAGCAGAGGGTGACAGCATCCAGAGAGAATCATACTGAGAGTGCGGAACACAATTGCCACCGTCTTACCTCAGTTAGTACAGCTGGAACAGCAAGCAGAGGGTGACAGCATCCGGAGCATCCAGGGGAGCTATCCCAATGACAGTGAACCCGTTGCATGTCAGCCAAAAGGTCCCAGCGTGTCAGTGGTGACACGCGTGTCATAGGTTAGCCATCACTGCTATAGACTGTAAGGGGCATTTCCACATTAATATGTAATGCAAATTTAATGCTTTAATAACCCACATAATGTTTTAAATCTACTTTATCTATATTTCCTTTTATTAAATGTGGTTTAGCACTGCTGTTTTCTGCAGCTGTCCCAGAATTCGATGTACAATGTCTCCTTGATTTCCATTCCTATCTGACCTATGTACAGAGGAGTATTACAGCTGGGTATATTCATATGAACATCTACAGAAATGATTGGTTTCCAGTTAATTATACCTAATGTACGTTTCCTACATTTTCTTTAAATCACTGTGGTTTTACCTTGAAAAGTCTACTGTAATTCTTAGGAGCCATGCTATAGTTAGTGGGAAATGCACTGAGTTTGTATTGTAAGCCGATTATCAATGAACTGTTATGTTGACAAATCATGGAATTTTGAGATTGTACTTTACTATTGACTTATTTTTTTATACTCGCGTAACAGGACATGCACTTTGTGTGCACTGTATTAAAAGCTTTAAATGTTTTCATGTCGTTGCCTCAACTGCATGATATGTTGATGATTAATGAAATCTAAATGCAGATCTTTTTGTACTAATGTTTTTATTTTCTAATAAAATGTAAGCAACACCGAAACTAAATTGTATAGTGTGTTCATATAAACCGACTGAAAAGAATTCATTTACTTTTCCAGAAAGATTATTGTGCTAATTTTCTGTCCCTTTAAGAAAGTAGGAGTATTTGTCAATATTTCAGCCTTCTTCCATGACTCTCAACCCTTTAACTACCAGCTGATTTTTTTTTTCCGTTCACCACACATTCCCAAGATGTTTTTAAGCATTTTGTGCTTTAAGGGGGTTATTCACTAAAGTCCGAATTGTTGCGAATTCCCCAGATAAAGACAGTCATAATAGGCGGCTACTGTTGCAGTCGCATCTTTATAATGAGAATATTGTTGCAGTCGTGAATTTATTATGGGAAAATTGTTGCAATCTTAACATTAAAAAATTGTTGCGACTTTTCAATGGGGAAATTATAGCGGATTTGCTATGGGAATCCACTGTTTGCAAATTTATGTGTTTTACTAATGTTTTTGTAACAAAGCAATATAATTTCCAGGAAAACTATCTTTTTTTTTTTTTTTTTTTTTTTTT